>WNYA01000959.1:4137-100560 GCA_019512145.1 Engystomops pustulosus | reverse complement strand
TGCGCCACGTGACTATCCGTGTACATGCGCCACGTGACTATCCGTGTACATGCGCCACGTGACTATCCGTGTCCGGACCACGCTACAATCAGTTCCTGCGCCACGTGACAGTCTGTATCCACGTGTTTTATATCCATTATCTGATGTAATCACTGTAAATAAAAGGCGCACACAAGGATTCGTGGCCGCACCGCGCTGTTACCTGCATCCACCAATCAAAGGGCGGAGTTTCCCTTCAGATACTCCTCTCCTCTGCAATATGCTTTGGGTGCCATATTGAAGATGTGAAAGATGAAATTGTTATCTTTACCATGACACCAGCAGCATGTTACCAGGTGCTATAGAACTAAAGATAAAGGCCTCTGATAATACCCTCCCCCTGCAGCCTCGAAAGGTGACCCGTCTCAGACAAATATGACTCTTTTACATTAGAAGGGGGGGAGGGCGCACATAACACTTACCACTTCTGTGAATGCTCGCAGCCCGGGATCCCCCCAGTCCGAGGCTCCGGTGCATTGAAATCTGCAGTTATTATTGACCCGCAGCAGGTGGAGGGGTCACTATGGGGTCTCTATGGGGTCCCTGATGATGGGGACCACCAATCCTCACACCCCCATCCCCTCTATAGTAGACACCACTGATCCCCTGCTCCATCACCGGCCCAAAACCTTTCACCATCCAACAAAACCCTGTATTCAATCTTCATTTTATTATAAAAATATCTGTAAAAGAATAAAAATACGGGAAAAACATGACAATCACTAAAAAGTTTCCCTAGAAAACGTGGCTCTGATTTCACAGCAGATTTGGCAGGTATTGTCCCTGGTGGGATGTGTAACCGGACCTTTGTGTATCTTGTTAGTAGCAGCAGGATTGTGACTTACGGATTTATATTCCAGGATTGTAGCTTCTCCCAGTGCACTTGGAGAAGTCACAGTCCTGCTACACAAGGTCTGATCACACATATACACTGGCTGCACATGATGGGGATAGTAGTCCGCTCTATAGTCCTGGTGGGGTCAGGACTTCTTATGACTCTTCACCAGTTGGTTGACAGGTAAGTGTCCGTCTGTTACTTGTGTCCGGATCTCCGCTTTATGCTTGAGGGCGAACACCAGGGCGCGCACCGTCCTCCTGTAGGGGGCGCTGATGAGTCTGGAGCTCTGGTGGAAAACCTCTCGCTCAATGCACTCGGCCAAAGAGTCGCCGCCCTGCAGGACGCGGAGGAGAGAGACGGCGCTGATGATGCATCTGTGTCACCGGTCACATGACCCTCAGCGCCCGCAGATCTTGTGCCATGTGACGGATGCTCTTACCTCCTTGTCCAAGGCTTGGCTCAGCATCCTCCGGGCCTGGCTGCGCAGTTTCTCCGTTGCGGCGTCGCACCTCACCTCTATGGTCGGCCTGCAGCGCTGCTCCTGTATGAAGGTCTCCCATTGGCTGTGCACTTCCTTCGCCAGTTCGGATACCTCTGTGTCACGGTGGATCTGCAAGTTCTCCACGGCCTCCCCTGTGAGCGGAGCACAGACCATCAGTCCCGGCTCTTACCATAACAGCGCTACCCTCGTCTACAGGTTGTGCATGGTACTGCGGCTAAGCCCCATTCACGTGTATAGAGCTTAGCTGTAGTACCCCATAACATCCTGGGACAGGAGGGGGGCGCTGTTTGGGGAGGAAAGTCTCCACGTTTTAACAAATCTAATAAGACAAACCCTCTAAACGGTCACAAACCAAACAGCCAGTTATAAGAAAGCATTGTCATTATTATTATAGTCCCCTACACTATATCCTCTGTCTCCACGTGTCCGGATCTTTCCCCCCTCCCTGTCCTCCGTAAGAGGCACCAACCTGAAATATACCTCGAAGTGACATCAGAGGAATGAGATAACAGAGGGAAAGCAGTGAGTAAGAGCCGAGGCTGCTGGAGATAAGAGTAAGTTTCTATCTTACCCTAAGTGCTTCTCTATAATGTCCTATAGCAGTGATGGCTAACCTATGGCACTGGTGGGGGAGGTGGCACTCAGAGCCCTTTCTGTGGGCGCTCAGGCCATCACCAGAGATGACTCCAGGTATCTTCCTGCAGTCCCAGACAGCCCAGGACTTGCTGTGCACAGAGCTATTTCAAAGTGACAGCTCTACCAGGGACTATTTTCTGCTTTATTGGTGTCCTCAGGGGCTGGTATCAATGAAAACTGTGACAGAGAAGGGAGTATAAATCACAAATTACATTTCTGTGTTGGCACTTTGCGATAAATAAGCAGGTCTTTTTTGTAGTTTGGGCACTCAGTCTCTAAAAGGTTCGCCATCACTGTCCTATAGGATCCTGCTGATGCTTTGCAGTGCAGCGTTACCTCTTTATAGCAGAGGGCACTCTTAAAGGGATTGGCCAGGAATTTCTCTCCTTATCCTCCTCCATACTGATGAGAAAGTTGAAAGTGAATGGGAGCCGCGTTTCCTCTACCACAGAAATTCCAGGTCAATCCCTTTAAGATGGGACTGGGGGCCCGAGGTTACACCCAACCCTCCTGACCCAAGTGCAGCTCCATAACAGCGACTTCTTCACACCGTGCAAGCAAAGGATCCAGAACATTGCAATGTATATAAACCCCTGTAGCCCCATCCCCCCTGTCACCCCCGCTCTGGACAGATGGGAGCTCAGCTGCAGGGTCAGACTACACCTTGGTGTTTGTAGTCTGTTACCATGGAGACACATGATTAGATATTACAGGACCAGTCACCTATCCTGGTGGAGCGGATCACTTCCTCTGACGGGATCTTCTTCTTTAGCTGTGTCAGGGCGTCTGTCAGGTTCTCTGTGGTTTGGTGGGGAAGCTCCAGGATACATTTCCATCTCTTTATATCTTCCAGAACCACAACTCTCTGGAGGAGGAAGAAGAAGTCAGGACCGGCAGAGGTCCTGCAGCCAATGCAGGGGGCCCCGCTTACCCCCGCAGACCCCAAATCATCCGACTGCCGACACCCTCAGAGGTCAGCTGCAGGAAACCTGGAGAAGTAGGGACTCCCTGCAGCGCCCCCGCAGGTGAAATGAGGCGTTACATGTTCTGTGTACTGCACTGACATCCAAGAGATGAGATGGAGAACACGATGGACCACGACGAGTCCACGGATCCTAGAGGAGAACTACAAGCCCCAGCATGCAAACCTCAGCTATGTGGCTACTAAAGGACTACAAGCCCCAGCGTGCGGCCGGAGAACTACAAGCCCCAGCATGCGGCCGGAGAACTACAAGTCCCGCATGCAAACTTCAGCTATGTGGCCCCGGCGTGGAACTACAAGTCCCAACAAGCACCACCATCCCTAGCCTTGTGGCTACTAAGGGACCACAAGCCCCAGCATGTGGCCCCCTCTCTAGCCATGTGGCTGCTATTAGACTCCAGGCCCCAGAGGTCCCCGGATGCTGCATTTTGCCGTGTGACTACAGGTCCCAGCATGCCACACAGCAGGGAGTCACCTTTAAGGAGTGCAGCGTTGCCTGCCCCGTGGCCGCCTTCGTCCTCCCCCTCCTTGTGTCCTTCCCATCTTCTGCTTCCCGGGGTTTGGGGTTCCTGATCACGAATCTGTCCATGTTACTGCTTTTCCGTACAATCTCTTCCTGGTTCCGTACAGAGGCGCGCGCTGATGACGTAGGTAAACACTCTGTGTGGGCGGGGCTCCGGCGGACCTCCCTCTCCGGATGTTGACTTCGAGGTTATCAGTTGGGAGGAGAAAGATGGCGGCCGCGCGGCTGTTGTGCGGGTTTGCGCTGTTGCTATGTTGTACTTTGGGGGTTCGGGGGTCCCTGGAGACCGCCCTGGGGGACAGCTCGTCCTGTCATCAGGTCTGCGAGGGCACCTACCCCCTACACACCTACCCGGAGGTAAGTACCGGATGAGGAGCCCAGCGCCCCGCCTCCACCCAGGCCCGGCTAGTGCTCTCTGTTATCAGCCTGTCACCCTGCATGCACTGCAGCCCCTCCTGGTGGCTCCTGCTCCTCTGTCACTCCTCCTGGTACTTCCCATCCCCGTCCATATCCTGATGTTATCCGTGCATTCCCGGGAGGTCCTGGAGGCCCCAGAGCTGCATGTAATGATCAGACATTGGGATACTGGTCCTCACACGACTGTCAGGATTGTGGGAAAGCTGGGTTAGCTTGTAGTAGAGGACTATGATGGCGGCTGAGTGACCCCATGTCACAGGGGCCCCAGGACTGCGAAATGTGGATGTATACTACGGGTATCCGTGCTGTGTGTGAATAAGCCCCGAGGTGACCGGTGTCCTGCTCCCTCCCCCCCCCCCCCCCCCCCCGTTTTCCTGCTCCCCCGGTGCGTCCTGCTGCTGTCACAGGTCACATGGCGTCTGCAGAGGACGGAGCAGCGGATCCGGTTCTTCCAGCGTTACATCCTGCAGACGCTCGCTCCTGTCATATGCTATTACTCTCTGTAACCAGCCGGGGGCTCGAACACCCGGCCGCAGGGCAGTGCCCCCCTCACCTTGTCTTCTCTCCGCAGGAGGAGGACCCCCATGATTATGGGATGTGCCCCCCTCACCTTGTCTTCTCTCCGCAGGAGGAGGACCCCCATGATTATGGGATGTGCCCCCCTCACCTTGTCTTCTCTCCGCAGGAGGAGGACCCCCACGATTATGGGATGTGCCCCCCTCACCTTGTCTTCTCTCCGCAGGAGGAGGAGCTCTTCGCCTGTCACAGAGGTTGTCGTCTGTTTTCCATTTGCCAATTTGCTGCTGAAGGCGACGACTTGAACAAAACAAAGACCGAATGTGAATCAGGTGAAGCCCCGGACAGAGAAATGGCGCTAAGCGAAAACAGACCTAGTGATTATTGGGACGTGCACCCTCAGACTGGTCCAGGAAACACAATCCATATGTCTGATATATTTACTGGACCAAATACTGGACCTTGACTCCTGGCATCACAGCCACCTGCCTCCTCCTGGGACCCCCCTGTACATGATGACAGTATGGGACAGTGATCCTGAGGCTGCACCCCCCTGTACATGATGACAGTATGGGACAGTGATCCTGAGGCTGCAGTGACTCCCAGCATCAGTCACCTATAGTTATCTATGAAGCTGGGGGAGAGGAGGTGGGTGCAGTCTGTCCAGCAGGATGGGGTTAAAGGGGCGCCCAAAAAAGATGTGTAATAATAACAGTAAAATGCTCCCCCGTTCCGTCTGCTTCATTCCTGGCTGCTATGGGGACCCCAAAATCAGTGGCTGTGACATAAAGGGGTTGTCGTAGGATCCCTTTAATGTGACACAATTTACCCCATTTATGAGACGTCACGGTAATGGCGGATTCCTTCTCCCTGCAGCTCTCTGACCTGATGCCCCGGATCCATCTCCTCTTCCCTCTCACCATGGTCCGAGCTTTCTGGAGCGACATGATGGACTCCACACAGAACCTCGTGAGCTCCTCCTGGACCTTCTTCATCCAAGCTGATAACGGCCACATCCTCGTGGTGCAGGTGGGTGCCCAGCGCCGGGGCCCGCTCCTCGCTGTAAGAATAACGGACGGGGCCCGCTCCTCGCTGTAAGAATAACGGAGGGGGCCCGCTCCTCGCTGTAAGAATAGCGGAGGGGGCCCGCTCCTCGCTGTAAGAATAGCGGAGGGGGCCCGCTCCTCGCTGTAAGAATAGCGGAGGGGGCCCGCGCCTCGCTGTAAGAATAGCGGAGGGGGCCCGCTCCTCGCTGTAAGAATAGCGGACGGGGCCCGCTCCTCGCTGTAAGAATAGCGGACGGGGCCCGCTCCTCGCTGTAAGAATAGCGGACGGGGCCCGCTCCTCACTGATGGGACATGTTGGGGTTTAGTATGTCCGGTCCTTCCTTTCTCCTCCATTATTCAGGTGGATCACGTTTAGTCTGTGTTCACACTGATGTATGTCCTCCCATTGCCGGCCTATGGGGGCTCCTATTGGTCCTCCTACGGTTGTGTGAATGAGACCTTAGTCTGTGCTGAAGCCACTTATCCGCTTCTGTGATTATTACACATTTTCTTTGTCTTTGGTTCAGTCTGAGCCAGAGATCCAGCAGATGCCCCCTCTGCGGCCAGAAGACCCCGCGGCCAGAGGCCACATGCTGGACGCCGTTCCCTGTAAGTATGAAGCGCGTTCTCACCTGAGAATCGTCTCCGTGTCTGAGGACGGAGAAATCATCTTCCTTTACTCTGCAGCAGATGGAAGAGATGGAGCCGGCGAGGAGCTGTGGAGACAGAGAGCCGGGATCCTGGAGCTGGAAGGAGGGGAAGGCATCATGAAGTGTTTCTCCATGTAAGACCATGACTGCAGGACTGATAGGAGGACACGTGGATGTCTGGGCCCAATGCACACGCACCCCGGGCTAGGATGAGCGTGCATGTGCTCTGTCAGCGCCTTATTGTGAGGTGCTTGCATTGGGCCCAGACATCCACGTTTTGTCCTCCTATCAGAACAGGATGAAAACTGCCAGTCCTGGTCTTACATGGATGGAAGAAAACTCATTTGATGCCTTCCCATCCGTCCAGCTCCAGGATCCCGGTCTCTGTCTCCACAGCCCTCGCCGGCCTCCCAAGGATGAAGTGTCTTCACATCTGATTGCGAAGACAGTTAAAACAAAGATGGTTGATTTCTCCGTCCTCAGACACGGAGACGATTTTCTCAGGTGAGAACGCGCTTCATGACTTAACAGGGAACGGCGTCCAGCATGGGGGCCTTGGGGGCCTCTCTTCTAGCGGGGTCTTCTGGCCGCAGAGGGGGCATCTGGCTGGATCATCTCGGCTCAGAAACTGAACCAAAGATGACAAAGAAAATGTTGTAATAATTCCAGAAGTAAGTGAAAGCGGATAGAAGTGGCTTCAGCACAGACTCAGGTCTAATGTAACACAAACCGTAAGGAGGGACCAATAGGAGCCCCCAATAGGCCGGCAAATGGGAGGACATCCTCCGTGTGACCGCAGACCTCTCGAAAACGTGATCCACCTTGAATAATGGAGGAGGAAAGGCAAGAGGACCCGGACATACTAAACCCAACATGTCCCGTCCGCCTATTCCTATAGTAAGGGACCGGGGCCCTGGCGCTGGGCAACCCAACTGCACTACGGAGGATTGTGGGGCCGTTATCAGCTTGTGGGGGATGAAGAAGGTCCAGGAGGAGCTCACGAGGTTCTTGTGTTGGAGTCCATCATGTCGCTCCAGGAAAAGCGTCGGACCATGTTGAGAGGAAAAGAGGAGATGGATCCGGGGGGCCATAGGTCAGATGAAGCCTGCAGGGAGGAGAAGGAATACTGCCAATTACCGTGAGTCTCATGAATGGGTTTATAAATGTGTCACATTTTAAAGGGATCCTACGACAACCCCCCCTGTAGGTCAGAGCACTGGAATTGGGGTCCCCATAGCAGCAAGGAATGAAGCAGACGGGAACGGGTGGGGGGGGGGGGGAGCATTTTTACTGTTTTTAAATTATTACACATCTTTTTTGGCCGCCCCTTTAACCCCATCCTGCTGGACAGACTGCACCCACCTCCTCTTGTCTCTTCTCTGCGAAGGGCATCTGGCTGTGGCACCCCAGGACGCAGGCGTACTGCTCACTGGACTGCGGGTAGGCTTCATTACAAGCTGTGGAGGGACAGCAGGAGATGAAGACCATTACCTGCAAGAGAAGTGGACCAAATCTTTCTCCTATGTTATGATCTTCCTGCTGTTCGAGGTTTTGTTTGTTTGTATGACCCCACCCCACCCCCCCTCAGCTGATAATATCCTAGTATAACATATAAGATACATTATATTATATGCTGGGAGTCCATACTGGAGTACTGTCATATGTACAGGAGGAGGCCAGTGGGGCAGTGACCCCAGCTTCATAAGAGGAATATAGGTGACGGTGATTGCTGGAAAGTCACATGCAGCCTCAGGATCACTCTGTCCCATGGATTCATCATGTACAGGGGGGCCCAGGAGGAGGCAGTGACCCCCCAGCTTCATAGAGGACTATAGGTGACTGATGCTGGGAGTCACTGCAGCCTCAGGATCACTGTCCATACTGGTTCATCAGGACGGGGGGTCCCAGGAGGAGGCAGTAGTGACCCCCCCCAGGCTTCATATAGATGGGACTATAGGGTGACTGCTTGTGGGAGTCATGCAGCCTCAGGATCACGTCCCATACTGTCATAATGTACAGGGGGGGGTGGGGGTCAACAGGAGGAGGAGGGCAGTGGACCCCCCCAGCTTCATAGAGGGACTTATAGGTGACTGCAGGCTGGGAAGGTCACTGCAGACTCAGGATCAACTTGTCCCATATGACTGTCATCATGTACAGGAGGGGGGGGGGTGGGGGGTGGGGGGGGGGGGGGGGATTGGGGGGGGGATGTGTAAAAGGAGGAGGGCATAGTGACCCCCCAGATTCAAGAGGACTACCTATAGGTGGACTGATGGGGGTAGTCACTGGTAGCCTTCAGGATCACTTGTCCCATACTGTCATCATGTACAGGGGGGGGTTTCCCCGGAGGAGGCAGTATTAGCATGTGACCCCCCCAGCTCATTAGATGACTATAGGGGGCTGAATGCTGGGAGTTCAATGCAGCCTCGGATCCACTTGTCCCCATAATTCATTCATGTACAGGGGGGGGGGAGGGTGGAGTTGTACCAGGAGGAGGCAGTGTCAAGTTCGTGACCCCCAGCTTCATCGAGGGACTATATGGTTGACTTGATATGCTGGGAGTAACTGCAGCCTCGGGATAAATGTCCCATACTTGTCATCATGTACAGGGGGGGGGGGGATGTACCAGGAGGAGGCAGTGGACCCCCCCAGCTTCATAGAGGATATGGTGACTGATGCTGGGAAAAGTCACTGCAAGCCCTCGGGAATCACTGTCCCCCCTACTGTCATTCATGTACAGGGGGGGCCCAGGAGGAGGCAGTAAGTAAGTGACCCCCCGCTTTCATAGAGGACTTATAGGGTTGTGACTGATGCTGGGAGTCACTGCCAGCCTCAGGATCACTGTCCCCCATACTTGTCAAATTCATGTAACAGGGGGGGGGGGGGGTGGTCCCAGGAGGAAAGACAAAGGGCAGTAGTGGACCCCCCCAGCTTCATAGGACTATAGGTGATGATTTGCTGGGAGTCACTGCAGCCTCAGGATAATCGACGTCCATACTGTCATCATGTACAGGGGGGGGAATGTACCAGGAGAGGCAGTGACCCCCCAGGCTTCATTAAGAGGACTAGAGGGGTGACTGATGCTGGGAGTCACTGCAGCCTCAGGATCCACTTGTCCATACTGTTCATCATGTACTAGGGGGGGGGTACAGGAGAGGATAGGAGGGGCAAGTGACACCCCCAGCTTCATTAGAGGGACTCTAGGTGATGATGCTGGGAAGTCACTGCAGCCTCAGGATCACTTGTCCCTACTGTAATGTACAGGGGGGGTCCCAGGTAGGAGGAGGCAGTGACCCCCAGCTCATAGAGGACTATGGGACTGATGCTGGGAGTCACTGCCAGCCTCAGGATCACTGTGTGTCCCATACTGTCATCATGTTACAGGGGGGCCCAGGAGGAGGGCAGTGAGTGACGTGTACCAGCTTCTTCATAGATAACTATAAGGTGACTGTGATGCCAGAGTCATGGTTCCAGTATTTTGGTACAGGGTCAAAATTTATATTCAGACATTATGGATTGTGTTTCCTGTACCAAAGTTGAGGGGGTGCATGCTGCAAATCACTAGGTCTGTTTTCTCTTCTTAGCCGCCATTTGCTCTTGTCCGGGGCCCTCTTCACCTGATTCACATTCGGTCTTTGTTTTGTCAATGTCGTGCCTTCCAGCAGCAAATTGGCAAATGGTGGGGAAAACAGACGACAACTGCTCGGTGACAGGCGAGAGCTCTCCTCTGCGGAGGAAGGAGAAGACAAGGTGTGAGGGGGGGGGCCACATTCCCATAATCATGGGGGTCCTCATTCCTACGGATGAGAAGGAGAACGAAGACCACGGTGAGGGGCACAATCCATATCATGGGGTCCTCCTCCTGCAGAGAGGGGGGAAAGACAAGGTGACGGGGGGCACATCCCATATCATGGGGGTCCTCCTCTGCGGAAGAGCAGAAAGACAGTGTTGAGTGAGGGGGCAACATCCCATTAATCATGGGGGGGTCCTCCTCCGTCGGGAGAGAGAGACAAGGTGAGGGGGCACATCCCATAATCGTGTATGATTGGGGAGCAGGGTTCAGATACTAATAGTCTATCCTGAGAATACACCATCAGACTATAGACAAAACCTAAACATCCCCTTTAAACAGGCGCAGCTGTTAGGGGCCCTGGGGCATGGGGCGTACGCGAGCGGGGGGCCCATGTGAAGGGCACCCCGGGCTAGGATGAGCGTGCATGTGCTCTGTCAGCGCCTTATAAAGACAAGAGGCTCCTGCATTCTGATCATCTACTGCCTGATGGCCCCTGCCCCTGGATATAGCAGTAGGAGGGAGCAGTGAACCTCTCCAGAAGACCCCCCCCCATTATTCTCTATGGAAGCTGCCGCTATGAGCAGACCTCCCCTTTAAAGGGTTTTAGTGCAAAATTGGGCGGTCTGCTGAAAGAGGTCTCACTGTTTATTATTCTGATCGTATTTTGGGTGGGGGGTTCTCTGTTTAGCCTTATGTTATCATATTCAGTCCCGCCTGTCCACAGCTTAGAGTAGGAGACGGACGGGGGAGTAAATGAACATCCGAGGCTCAGACTAATAATCGTGTCCGGAGCAGCTTCTTAATCGGACGCGTCTCCTATCACCTACCATGGAGGACGGTATGCAAATGAGCCTCAGGGGCTCTGTAAGTGTTACAGGCTGTCATCCTGGTGTGTAATCTCCCAGGTCCATGTGTCACCTGGTGGTTCCTTCTCTGTGCTGTATGAGGCAGAATACGTCCGTGTCCAGCACCGGTCCAGTAATGGCGGCCGCTATAGTAACACTTGTGTTCTCTCCTTCTTCAGGAACTCCAGCTGGCTCGTGACGGCGACTCTGCTCCTGTCCATCCTGGTTCTGCTCTGGATTTGTTGTGCCACAGTAGCCACCGCATCAGATCAGTACATTCCTCTGGAGGTGATCCGGGGATGGGGGAGGATACGGACCCTGCAGCCATGTAATAGCCAGGGGGGAGGATACGGACCCTGCAGCCATGTAACAGCCAGGGGGGAGGGGGCGGACCCTGCAGCCATGTAACAGCCAGGGGGGAGGGGGCGGACCCTGCAGCCATGTAATAGCCAGGGGGGATAACCTCCGCACCTCACCCTACCCTATGAACACTCAGCCCCCCCCCAGTATATGCCCCGGGGTTATAGCGGAAACCTTAATATACCAGCAGCCATTCACCCCACCTCATCCCTACATATGAACCACCTCAGCCGTCGTATCTGCCCCGGGTTATAGCGGAACTATATAACCAGAATACCATAATACGCACCTCATCCTACACTATGAAGCACTCAGCCCCGCTACAGCCCATGGTATAGCGCGACATATATACACCAGCAGCCATCACCCGCACCTCATCCATACACTATGAACGATCAGCCCCGTATTCTGCCCCGGGTTTATAGCGGACACTTATATAACCAGCATGCCATCAACCGCACCTCCATCCCTACACTCTGAACACTCCGCCCCCCGTAATGCCCCGGGTAAGCGGACAAAGTATATAACCGAAGCCACACCCGCCGCCTCATCCGCGTACACTATGAAAACTAGCCCGTTATCTGCCGAGGTTATAGCGGACACTTATATAACCAGCGCCAGCACCGCACCTAATTCCCTAAATAGCAACACTCACCTAGTATCTGCCCCTGGTTTCTTATAGCGGACACTTATATAACAAGCAGCCATCACTCCGCACCTTAATCCACTCACTATGAACATCAAGCTCCGTATTGCCGATCGTGGTATATAGTCGGACAACTGATATAACCCAGAGCAAAAATCACCCGTCACTCATCCTTACCCTATGAAACATCTCAGCCCCCTATCTGCCCGGGTATTCTGGACACTTAATAACCCGCTGTGCACTCAATCATCCGCACTCATCACGAAACTATGACAGACTTACTTATCTCCGCCCCGTAGATGCCCGGGTTCTTTGATACTATAGGAGGACACTTGATATAACCAGCAGCCTAGACATCACCGCACCTCATCCCGCCGCAATATGAACATGCAGCCGTATGTGCACCCCGGGGTAAGAGCAACGGCTACATCTGCTCTATATAATGAGCGAGTAGAGCCAGACTCACTCGCCCAAATGCATAATCTACACGGAAGGAAAAAACGCCACAACAGAGGGCGGATCTGAATACGAGGTTTATACAGAACAATGGTACACGGATATAACCAGCAGCCATGTACCCGCACGCCTCATCCCTACCCTATGAGGAAACACTCAAGCCTCGTGATCTGCTGGCCGGGTATAGCGGACACATTATGATAACCAGCAAGACATCACCCGCACGATCATACATACACTATGCAACTCAGCTCGTATCTGCAAACGGGTTTGTATACGAGACACTTATATACAGAAGTATCACTCCGCACATCATCCCTTCCTATTCATGAACACATCAGCTCCGTATCTGTCTCACGGGTTCTACTAGCGGTACACTTTTGTTATACCCAGTCCGTAGCCATCACCGCTCCGCTATCCCTACACGTTATGAACACTAAAAGACAATCCGTATACTGCCCCGGCTGTTATATGCGGACAACTTCATAAACCAGCAGGCCATCACGCAGCACCTTATCCCTCTAACTGATGAACACTAAGCCACTACTGCGCCAGTGTATTATCGACACATCACCACGCCCCTCATCCTAAAAGTGATATATGTGATATCCGAACATTTTTTCCAACCCCTGGGGGAAGGGTTCCGGTTCATTCTTCAGGATATTTTTGACCTCAGGGCTCTCTCTTCCTCTGTCCGGTCGGATTGTGTGGTTTCCTCCACTAAACTGAGGTGATACATCAAGGTCGGGGCGGGCCCTATGTTCCAGGGTTACAGCGAAACAATGTCTGGAACCCGGACGCTGTTTACTATTTAGTACAGACTACCTCCAGGAGGTGCAAGAGCGTCCCTTTAATTAGGGATCACATGTCAACGTGATAATTAGAGGAGGGGGTCATAGCACTATTATGTAAGATGTCTAATGTATTGTAAAGGGACAACCCAAACACCATCCTATATACCCAATGCCTGAGAGATAGGACACTATGTACAATCTGCTCAGCTCCCCCTGCCTATAACATGCTGCATGCAGCATAGGTACACTATTGATACAATCTGGCTCAGCTCCTCCGCTCTATAACATGCTAGCATGCAGATAGTGATACTATGTACAATTGCTCGCTCTCCTGCTCTTATAACATGACTACTGAGATTAGGACTAACTATTACTAATCTGCATCAGCTCCTCCGATCTATAAAATGCTGCCGTGCGATAGTACACTATGTATCAATGTGCTCAGCTCTCCTGCTCTATAACCATGCGCCTGGTGATAGTGTAGGACACTGTGTACATCAATCCTGCTCAGCCCCTCTGCTCTAGAAAATTGCTGTCCTGAGATAGGACACTAGGTACAATCTGCTCAGATCCTCCTTCTCTATAACACATGTGCCTGTTAAGAATAGGACACTATGTACAATTGTCCGCGCCTCCATGCGCGGCATAACATCCCGTCTGCGATAGGGACCGATCTATGTACAACGTGCTTCAGCCCTACCGATCTTAACGACTGACTGTAGAAGGGACACACGTACAATGTGAATCAGACGCCTCCTGTCTCTCAAACATTGCGCCTGAATGATTAGGACAACTATGGTTACAATGTGCATCAGCTCTCCTGCTCTATACCTTGCCTCAGCAGATAAGACACATGTACAGATGATACAGCTCATCATGCTCTATAAATGATGCCGCAGATAGGACACTAGTAACTGTGCTCAGCCCCCCTGCTCATAACCTGCTGCGTGTTACATTGGTTCCTATTGATGACAGGTTGGTTGGTTGTCTTACACAGGGGAGAATAAGACATCAGAAACCTTCAGATTTATGATTGTTCTGTTTTTCTTACAGGAAAAGCAAAATAACAATTTCATTCCCTTTCTGAAGTATAACAATTGAGAAACGTGTTCATTAAAGCCGATTTCTGGTCCGCCACCATGCATGGACTAACCCTCTTTCTAGGAGAACGGTAGGCAGCCTCATCGGTGTCAGCGCTTGCCCCAGGTTCTGTGCACGTGACCCCGCAGGCTGTGCTACCAATCATCAACTGCCGCACAACAGATGATAAAATTCCTAAAGGGTTTGTTATGTCAGACTGTGCGCGGTATGTTTTATATTTTCTATGAGAACCTCGCACCTTCTAGATAAGATAACTCAATTCAGAGTAGAGCCAGAAGGGCTCTGGGGTGGGTTGACCTAAGAGACCTCTGTGCATGTCGCTATCAGGCTGGACAGTAGCGCGCTTTAGGAGCACTTCCCCTCTTCATACCCAAACTGTGTGGATTACAGGCAGGCAAAGGGAAGTGCTGAAGGGGAAAAAGGGTGGAAATAAGTGTTTGTAACAGTCTGTGAAGCTGCGTACACCCCCGCAGAGCCCTTCAGGTTCTTAGCACAATTTAAAAGTAGCTTTTAGAAATAAGGAGGCCCGGGGATGCAAATATAAGAAGATACGACACGTCACTGAGCCCCGATCACGAGGACTGTCCCTGGGTTTATCAGAGGACGCTGTGACGAAATATATTCTTTAAGAAATCCATCTGCTTGTTGAGTGCGAATTGCCCCTCCGGTCAGTCAGCTAGTTCACTAACACAGCAGCAGGCAGACGCTCCACCCGTTAATAGTGTAGTGGCCATTCCCTTGGTCACTGCCGGCACAGCGTGCCCCTGCACTCCACCCATGCGGACGAAGAAAGGGCCGCAATTTCATAAATAACATGGTATCTGAGGATCAGCTCAGGAGGAGGAGACCCTCGCTATCCTCGAATCTCTACCAGCAGTTCTTGAAATGGTGAATGGTGTGAAAGGGCAGCGATTTTTGTCTTGAGATTAGGCGCGGTGACCCACACAGAGTGGAGCCAAATAGAGAGTGGCCGCTCGGGTACAAGTCGCAGAGGTACGAAATAGCACAGAGCATCAAAGGCGTTAACCACGTGCCCCGTCCGGGGATAACCTTGCTGATCGTTGGGGTTTCAGTGATTGACCCCCCACTAGTCATAGATTCAAGACTACGGGGAGTCCGATGTGCCCCTGGAGCCCTCAGACCCCCATGTATAGATCGATGCTGTGTTGGGCACCATCCTGCGCGGTGGGAAAACCCTCTAAGATCAATCTGGACAAGTTTTAGATTTGTGGCGGCGAGTCCCCCATATGAGAGTAACAGGCCTTTAATGAGCGCCGCTGTAACCAAGTTTATTGTACTGGGTCACCACTATGCTCTCGGGGGTGACTGAGGGGCGAGCCCACAAAGTGTTACGAGAGCCTCCCTTTATGGAGCTGGGCCGTAAGAACTTTACTTTGGGGTCACACGTATGCGGGGACCCCCAGAATTAGAAGCGTGGTTGACTGCCACATCAATGCTCAGCACCATCCTGCAGGCTAAAACTATCGTGTCAAATCGAAATGAACGTTCCTCACGTAGTCAAGGGGGCCAGCCACACTCAGGATAAGTACATGATTCACGGCTGAGTCGCGTGTCTGCGTGTGCAGGACAGCATGACACAGGATACGCTGAAAGCGTATTAAAGCTAAGTCCTTTCTAATGGTTAATAGCAGCCACAGAAATGACAGGAAGGACGGAAGACCTACCGCACAGTACGGAGCCCAGCAGAGAGAATTAAGAAAGAACATTTTAGGAACTACAACCAGCCCCCAAGTGCAATAGATCCGGATACCAGTAAATCTTAAATTATATCTAATATCCGTCACAGAGAGGGAGGAAGCACCCCCTGTCCATGAGACCGGCACAAAAAACGCTAAATAAGCCCCACGGTAGGGTTGGCGGAGGGTCCGGGGGCCCGTCTAGATGGCGGATCTGCCCAGGTCCACTTTGGTAGTAAGGTCCAGCTTCTTGCATCATCACGGGGAAGACCATGGAGACTATGAGGGGAACGCGGGCTGAGGATACTTGTGCAGCTTCTGCCGCTAAGGGATCCAGGTCTCCGTTAGATTGCAGTTTATGGGAAGATAAGATTAACGGGTTATTCTTACAAAACTGGATTGAGATCATTATAAAAGGGGGGACACGGACCCCAAATCTTAAAACCTGAACTCCTGAATAGGGCAGCTTCATGGTGCAGACTCCATGTCATTGTGGAGCCCAACATGGTGTGCAGGGACAGCCACCCAGCGCTAATACAGGGAAATATGAGGGTGACGATTTGAGTAGCAGCTCGGTATTTCCACGTGAATAAGTGCGACGTTTCGCCAATTCGAATCGAGGCATTATCAAGCATCTTGGGGAATAATAAAACCTTTGTATTCATGGAATACCGGATCGTGCTGCTTCTCAATTGTCTACTACCTATATTGGGGCATGTCGGACCTCTAAGAAGACTGCACCCCCGAATATTACATATACACGGTGCCGCTCAAAAATCCATATTTTGGGAGAATAATGGGGGGTGTAGCCCCGAGCGAACGAAACCTGCTCTGAGGTCCACCCTGATCGGGTCCTACATCGACGTGGGCCCCTTCGCTGTGATCTGTCAATGGGCTCCCTTATCACTGTATGTCCGTCACCGGAACCAGTCACCATTTATGATGAGGCAGCTCCCATGGCTCGGGCCCCCCCCCCTGCGCCCTGCGGGTCTACATGAGAGTTCATGTCCTTGTTGATGCAAGGCTCCCCTTATCACGTGTAGTAGGGTAACCAGCACATGGATGGGGCCATGGCTCGGGTCACATGAGGTTATTGCAAGGGTTTCCCTTATCACTGTTTAGTCGGTACCCCGCACCTGGATTCGGCTGCACGCCCCCCCATCACTCGGGTCACATATGACGGTGGTACATGTGATTCTTGCTAAGGGCGTGCCCCTTATCATATGGAGTCATATCGCTGTAACCTGTTCATATGAGACCGCCGGTCGTGTGCAGGACACAATGATAGGAGTCAATGGACAAATGCAAAACGACAACAAACCCTCCGACTTAGGGTATCTGTCCATTACACTTGATTGCCCGGGACATCGAAAATGTGACACTGTAAAATCTGTTTCAGTGTCAGGTCGTATTATAGCATGCCGATGGACTATAGACTACTGGCGCATGACAGGACTACTAGAGCAGAGTGTCATAATAAAGGCGGGGCTGAAGGTGATGGCATGAGGGCTCGCTCTTCGGCCGGCATAGATGCTAGGGTGTGTTTGCATTGTGCAACCAACAGGTAAGAGGAGGTAAGTGGGAACGGGGGCGAGAGATGGCCCTGTCAATTAGACACTATGCAGCGGGGGGGGGTGGCGAGGAGTAGGTCAGTCAAGCATAGCTATATCCAGGACAATAAAAGGTGCTCTCAAACAGTCTCCCCATCAACTCTCTTTATGATGAAGTTGCAGAATTCCCAAGATTGTTTGCTTCTATGGATAACATGTATGCACTTTCATCCTTCCTATCCGTTGTGTTAGTAAAGGGACCTCCACTCTCCCCTCCTTCTGGGCTATCTAACATGCGCGCGCTATGGTTCTGCGGGCTAGGATGGGCAGGCTTTGAGCGTGTCCGGATCATCCCCCTTGGCTATTACATGCTGCAGGGTATCCGCCCCCTACACCCTGGCTATTACCATGCTTGCAGGGATCGTCCCCCTTCCCCTGTGCCATGATGTCATCCCCGGATCACACGGCTCATGTAACCTGATGTCAGGCTTATTACCTGGCGTGCAGGTGTACCGACCCCTCCCACATTCATATGGCTTCTTACCTGTGCTGCACGGGTCCAGTCCCACCTACCCCCCTGGATATTACATGGCATGCAGGAGTCCGGGCTATCCTCCCCCGCGGCTGATTCTATTACATGGCTGCAGGGTCCGTTATCTTGCCCCTGGCTATATCATGGATGCAGGTGGGCGTATGCCTCCCCCCTGGCTCTACATTGCTGCAGGGTCCGTATTCCCATGGCTATTACATGGCTGCAGGGTCCGTAATCCTCCCCCTGGCGAGTACATGGCTGCAGTGTCGTATCCTCCCCCCCTGGCTTATTACATGGTTGCAGGGTCCGAATCCTCCCCCGGATGTGACATGGTGAAGGGGCCGCCCCCTCCCCCTGGCTATACATGGCTTGCAGGGTTCCGCCCTCCCCAAGACCTGGATGGATGTCACTCGGTCACATGTCCACTGACAACTGGCTATTAATGGCTGTGAGATGCAGAGGTACCGTATCCTCCCCCCTGGCTTTACATGGCGGCGAGGGTCCGTATCCTCCCCTGGCTATTACATCGCGCAGGTGTCCGCGTATCCTCCCCCTGGCTTGTAATTACATAGGCTGACAGGGTCGCGATATCCTTCCCCCATGGCTTGATGAATGGACATGCATAGGGTTCCCGCCCCCCTCCCCCCTGGCTATTCATGCTGCAAGCGGTCAGCGATATCTCCCCCCTGGGTATGTACAGGCAGCTCTTGCAGGGTCATATACGTATCCGCAGGTCCCCTGGAGTATTACAATGGGGAGGGTCGTATCTCACCACCTGG
Organism: Engystomops pustulosus; assembly: GCA_019512145.1. Taxonomy (NCBI): domain Eukaryota; kingdom Metazoa; phylum Chordata; class Amphibia; order Anura; family Leptodactylidae; genus Engystomops; species Engystomops pustulosus. Next base: position 81,861 of record WNYA01000959.1, on the reverse strand, counting down.
CTATTACATAGTGATTATGCACGAGGTCCGTATCCTCCCCCTGGCTATTTACATGGCATGCCAGGGTACCCGCCCACTCCCCAGTACAACCTGGCTAGTTACATGGCGCAGCAGGGTCCGTATCGCTTCACCCCTGAGCTCTACATGGCTGCAGGGTCGCCCGGCCCTCCCACCTGGCTATACATCCATGAGGCGTCCCGATCTCCCCCCTGGTTATTCAAATCCCTGCTAGGAAGGTAACGTATCCTCCCCCTCTGCGCCTATTAGCATGGCCTATGCAGGGTAGCCCCATCCCACCTGGTATTAAATGGTGCAGTGGTCAGCTCCCTCACCCTGGCGATCTACCAGGGCCGGCAGGGTACCGCCCCCTCCCCCCTGGCTAATACATGGGCAGGGGTCCGCGCCCGTCCACCACTTGGCTCGCCTGGTATCTCTGATCCTTCCCTCTCTCCTAGGCTATTAGAATGGCTGCAGGAGTCCGCTATCCGCCCCCATGTGAATTGGCTGACCTACATACCTCGCAGGGTCCGCATCCTCCCCCCCTAGCTATTACATCGCCTGCAGGAGTCAGGCATCCTCCCCCCTGGCATTGTAACTGGATGCATGAGGTCGTATCCTCCGAGCCGCACCTGTCATTACATGGCTTGCAGGGTCCGCCCCTCCCCCATGGCTGTTACATGGCGAGGACAGGGTCCGTATCCTCCCCCTGGCTACTTAAATGGCGCTGCAGGGTCTAATGTATCTCCCCCCGGCTATTATCATGGCTGCAGGGTTGACTGCAGGGTCCGTGATCCTCCCCCTGCAGCCATGTAATAGCCAGGGGGGAGGGGGCGGACCCTGCAGCCATGTAATAGCCAGGGGGGAGGATACGGACCCTGCAGCCATGTAATAGCCAGGGGGGAGGGGGAGGATCCCTGACTACACAACTGATAGGAAGTGATGAAAGTGACTACAATGTATTCCATAGAGCAAAGCAATCTGGGAATTCTGCAACTTCATCATAAAGAGAGAGGTGATGGGGCTGTTAGGAGAGACGGGGAGGGGCCTGGATACTCCGCCCACACACAGGGTGATTGACAGGCAGTCTCGCCCCCTTCCTTCTCCGCACACCACCCAAGCGATCGGCCGCTCTTACCTTCAGCCCCATTAGACGCCCCTAGTAGTCCATGTGTCGCCTCTTGTCTCCATCTATAATACGACCTGAAATCAAACAGATTTACATTCAGATTTTGTGTCCTGGACAGATCCAAGTGTAATGGACGTCCCTAGGTCGGGGGTTTGTTGTCTTTGTGTTTTCCTTGACTCCTATCATTGTGTCCTGGCACCGGCGGCTCAGAGACCGGTTACCTGACTACACAGTGATAAGGGGAGCCCTTGCATCACACGTCATGTGACCCGAGTGGGGGGGGGGCCCGAATCCATGTGCTGGTTACCTGACTACACAGTGATAAGGGGAACCCTTGCATAACACGTCATGTGACCCGAGCCATGGGGCCCCTCATCCATGTGCTGGTTACCTGACTACACAGTGATAAGGGGAGCCCTTGCATCACACGTCATGTGACCCGAGCAGGGGGGGCCGCAGAGCAGGTTTCGGGGCTACACCCCCTCATGATTCCCAAAATAGGGTATTTTGAGCGGCACCGTGTATATGTAGATATTCGGGTGCAGGTCTTCTTAAGAGGTCCGACAGTGACCCCAATATATGGTAGTAGACAATTGAGAAGCAGCACTCCGGTATTTCCAGTGAATACAAAGGTTTTATTCCACCAAGATGCTTGATAATGCCTCGATCGAATTGGCGAAACGTCGCACTATATTCACTGGAAATACCGGAGCGCTGCTTCTCAATCGTCCACCCTCATGATTCCCTGTATAGCGCTGGGTGCTGTCCCCTGCACAACCAGGTGGGGGCTCCACATGACATGAAGTCTCACAAGGGAACGCTGCCCTATATCAGGAGTTCAGGTTTAGGATTTTGGGGTCCGTGTCCCCCTTTTATAATGCTATATCCTAGTTTTGTATAGAATAACCGGATTATCTGTATCTTCCAGAAACTGAGCATCTACGGAGACCTGGAATCCCTGAGCGAGCAGAAGCTGCACAAGTATCCGCCCGCGTCCCTCATAGTCATCCATGGTCTTCCCCGTGATGATGAAGAAGCTGGACCTTTACCTACCAAAGTGGACCTGGCCAGATCCGCCATCTAGACGGCCCCCGGCCCCTCCGCACCGGGGGGATTCTTAGGTGGTCTCAGGGACAGGGGAGTCTCCCGCGTGGACTTTATATTATAATTTAGATTTGGATCCCGGATCTTTGCACCTTGGGGGCGGGTAGTTTCCTAAAATGTTCTTTCTTAATTCTCTCTGCTGTGCTCCTTCTGTGCAGGTAGGTCGTCCTGCCGTGCATCTGCTATTAACCATTAGAAGGACTTGCTTTACGGCACCGCAGCGCATCTCTGTGGCAGTGCTGTCCTGCACCGCAGAGCATCGCGACTCAGCCGGAATCTGTAGCTTATCCTGGGTGTGGGGCGTGACTATGAAGGACTGAAAGCCGATGTGCCGAGCATTGATGTGCAGCGGACGCTTCTATTAGGGGGGTCCCCGCAGACGTGTGACCCCAAAGTAAAGTTCTTACTCCCCCCATAAAGGGAGGCTCTAGGTAACACTTTGTGGGCTCCCCCTCAGTCACCCCCGAGGCACCCAGTACAAACCTGTGGTTAGAGGGGCGCAACTCTCATGGGGGGACTCGCCGCCACAAATCAAAACTTGTCCAGATTTATCTTAGAGGGTTTTCCCACCGCGCAGGATGGTGCCCAACACGCTGATCATGGGGGTCTTAGGGGCTCCAGGGGCACATCGGACTCCCCGTTGTCGTGATCTGTGGGGGGTCATCACTGAGACCCCAACGATCAGCAAGTTATCCACGGGACGGGGCACAGATTGTTAACCCTTTGATTGCTTTGCTATTTGTCTTCTGCGACTTGTACCCGAGCGGCCGATCCCCTCCTGGGGGTCACGTCTCCTAATCTCAGGACATCGCTGCCATTTCACCATTTCACTGCTGGAGAGTTGTGCGGCCCCGGAGCTGAGCTCAGAATAACCCATGTTATTGATGAGAATGCGGCACCTTCCGATCCGCTGGGTGGGTGCAGGTGCCGCTGTGCCTGCAGTGACCAGGGATGGCCACTACACTACGGGTGGAGCTGTCTGCCTGCTGCTGTAGTGTATGACTGCTGACTGACCGGGAGGGGCAGATGTCGCACTCACAGCGATGATTTCTTAAAGGAATATAATTTCGGAGTCCATCCTGATAAACCCGGGACAGTCCTCGTAGATCTGGGCTCAGTGACTGTCGTATCTTCTTATATTTGCTACCCAGGGCCTCCTTATTTCTAAAATCTACTTTTAAAATTGTGCTAATGAACCTGAAGGGCTCTGGGGGGTGTACTGCAGCTTCACAGACTGTTACACTGATTTCCCCCTTTTTCCTCAGCACTTCCCTTTGCCTGCTGTAATCTCACACAGTGGGGGAGGGGGAAGTGCTCCTGCGCACTGTAACAGCCTGTGAAGCTACAGCACAGAGGGGCTCTGGTAACCCACCCCAGAGCCCTTCTGGCTCATAATTGATTTCTAGAAGGATGGAGGTTCTGGATAACAAATATAAAACATCCAGCGCACAGTCTGACAATTACAAACCCCTTTAGGATTTATCATCTGGTTGTCGCATTGATGTGTATCACAGCCTGCGGGTCACGTGCACAGAACCTGGGGCAGCGCTGACCCGATGAGGCTGCCTGGACCTTTCTCTAACGGGTTTATCCATGAAATGTTGGCGAGACCAGAAATCGGCTTTTATGAACAAGTTTCCAATTGTTATAAGAAAGGAGAAGAAATTGTTATTCTGCAGTTTTCCTGTAATAAAAATTAAATCAGAAAATCTGAAGGTTTCTGATGTCTTATTCTCCCCTGTGTACAGAAACCAACAACCTGTTCATCAATAGGAACCATATGTACACGCAGCATGTTATAGAGCAGGGGGGCTGAGCACAGTGTACATAGTGTCCTATCTGCAGGCAGCATGTTATAGAGCAGGAGGAGCTGAGCAGATTGTACATAGTGTCCTATCTGCAGGAGGCATGTTATAGAGCAGGAGGAGCTGAGCACATTGTACATAGTGTCCTATCTGCAGGCAGCATGTTATAGAGCAGGAGGAGCTGAGCACATTGTACATAGTGTCCTATCTGCAGGCAGCATGTTATAGATCAGGAGGAGCTGAGCACATTGTACATAGTGTCCTATCTGCAGGCAGGATGTTATAGAGCAGGAGGAGCGGAGCAGATTGTACATAGTGTCCTATCTGCAGGCAGCATGTTATAGAGAAGGAGGAGCTGAGCAGATTGTACATAGTGTCCTATCTTCAGGCAGCATGTTATAGAGCAGGAGGGGCTGAGCAGATTGTACATAGTGTCCTATCAGCAGGCAGCATGTTATAGAGCAGGAGGAGCTGAGCACATTGTACATAGTGTACTATCTGCAGGCAGCATGTTATAGAGCAGGAGGAGCTGAGCAGATTGTATATAGTGTCCTATCTGCAGGCAGCATGTTATAGAGCAGGAGGAGCTGAGCAGATTGTACATAGTGTCCTATCTGCAGGAGGCATGTTATAGAGCAGGAGGAGCTGAGCACATTGTACATAGTGTCCTACAACAAGAAGTGCGGCCATGTACTTCACAGCTTCATTTACAAACAACAACAAGTGCGGCCATTTACTTCACAGCTTCATTATACAAAGAACAGAAGTGCGGCCATGTTATATTCAACAGCTCATTATACAAAGAACAAGAAGTGCGGCCATGTTACTTCACAGCTTCATTATAAACAACAAGTGCGGCCATATTACTTCACAGCTTCATTATACAAACAACAACAAGTGCGGCCATTTTACTTCACAGCTTCATTATACAAACAACAAGTGCGGCCATTTACTTCACAGCTTCATTATACAAACAACAACAAGTGCGGCCATATGACTTCACAGCTTCATTATACAAACAACAACAAGTGCGGCCATTTTACTTCACAGCTTCATTATACAAACAACAAGTGCGGCCATTTTACTTCACAGCTTCATTATACAAAGAACAAGAAGTGCGGCCATGTTACTTCACAGCTTCATTATACAAACAACAACAAGTGCGGCCATGTTACTTCACAGACTTCATTATACAAAAACAACAAGTGCGGCCATTTTACTTCACAGCTTCATTAACAAACAAACAAGTGCGGCCATATATTACTTCACAGTTCATTATAAACAACAAGTGCGGCCAATTACTTCACAGCTTCATTATACAAACAACAAGTGCGGCCATATTATTTCACAGCTTCATTATACAAACAACAAAGGTTCCCTCTTTGTAAATCTTTAGCCAAACAGTTTAATCTTTACCTGCTATTTGCTCTATGACTTCGGCCACAACCATTCCTGTTTAAATCCCCTCCATTTTTCCAAAATTTTGAGCAAAATTTAGGCTTATTTGGTCTGATAATTGGCGGCTATAACTATCCACCAAGCAGACGCCCCAAGGCCCTGGTGTCTGTAGGGTCAGGACCCCTTGTCTCCCATACATGCAGACGCCCCAAGGCCCTGGTGTCTGTAGGGTCAGGACCCCTTGTCTTACATACATGCAGACGCCCCCAGGCCCTGGTGCCTGGAGGGTCGGGACCCCTTGTCTTACATACATGCAGACGCTCCAGGCCCTGGTGCCTGGAGGGTTGGGACCCCTTGTCTTCCATACATGCAGACGCCCCCAGGCCCTGGTGCCTGGAGGGTTGGGACCCCTTGTCTTCCATACATGCAGACGCCCCAAGGCCCTGGTTATGTAGGGTCAGGACCCATAGTCGTCCCCATACATGCAGACGCCCCCAGGCCTGGGGTCTGTAGGGTCGACCCCTGTTCTCCATACACGCAGACCCCCCAGGCTGGTGTGTCTGTAGGGTCAGGCCCCTCGTATCACATACACGCAGACGCCTCCCAGGCCCTGGTTCTGTAGGGTCAGGCCCTGCCTTACATACATGAGCACGGCCCCCAGGCCATGGTGCCTGGGGGGTCAGGACCCTAGGTTCAGTACATGCAGACGCCCCAGGCCTGGTGCCTGGGGGGTCGGGACCCCTTGTCTTCCCATACATGCAGACGCCCCAGGCCTGTGCCTGGAGGGTCTGGACCCCTTGTTCTTCAGTACAGGCAGACACTCCAGGCCTAGTGCCGGAGGGTTGGGACGCCCTGTCTTAGTACTATGCAGACGGCCCCTGTTTTGTGGCCCTGTGCTGGAGGGTTGGGACCCCTTGCTTCAGTACATGCAGACGCTCCAGGCCCTAGTGCCTTTAGGGTCAGGACCCCTCGTCTTCCATACATGCAGACGCCCCCAGGCCCTGGTGCCTGGAGGGTCTGGACCCCTTGTCTTCAGTACATGCAGACACTCCAGGCCCTGGTGCCTGGAGGGTTGGGACCCCTTGTCTTCAGTACATGCAGACACTCCAGGCCCTAGTGCCTTTAGGGTCAGGACCCCTTGTCTTCCATACATGCCGGCGCTTGTATTATAAACATACTTGGCAATGTTTGGCGCAAGGTCTTTGGGAGGGCGCGTGGCGTCCATGTTTTACTGACTGAGTTCGCCGTGTGAAGTTGGACTTACATTGTAGAAATACATCGTATAATAAAGCATTCTTTCTCTGGACCATGTTTTATACGTTGTAGGTCAGGTCCTGTGTTTCTAAGTACCTCACGCAGTAATGGTGTCCGTACATATGTCTGGCGCTATGACGCACACATAACACAAGGTTTTATCACAGTCCACTCCCCGTAACAGGTCCTGCCAGCTCTCCATTACGCGCCTCATAACGCGGCTAATTGCTGTTCAGTCAACAAACCCGGATGAATAGGAGAGGTCAGGATAGTGTACAGACCAGAATGTCTATTTAAGCAGCCGGTGACTATGACGCATGGCGGTTCTTCACCTCAGGCTGCAGGTGATAGTCCCCTCATGGCACATGTAACGTGCCAGTCTTAAAGGGGTTTTCCACCTTGTTATATTGAGACCCATCCATAGGTTATAGGTCATCAATATCAGATCAGTGGTGGTTACTAAATTCAACATTACTGAGAAGGGTTTATTTTTAATGGAAACTCCTACTTCGCTTACTACCCCAGTTTTTTGTGTGTGACATAAATTATCGGTCAGAAAACTGTTATCATTGCCACCTCAATCCCTTAATGTAAAAACGGAGTTTACTCCATGTGGCAAACGTTCTCCGTATTCTGCTTTGCACTTAATGAAAAAAATTGAACAGAAACTTATCAATGATTATAGGATGAGTGGTTACTTCCCCATAGGAAAAGGCTGATGGTAACAGTCCTATCGGTGGCGACCGGCATCGTGACATATTTATGAAAAATTCTATGGATTGTTATCCATGTGTAATACAGGAATACCCTAAGGCCAAGTCCAAATGTTTCATCTGACTTGCAAGCAGAAATCTCCATCAATACAAAGTGATTGCAGATTCTTGTGGGTTTTCTCTGCCTATAAAACTTCTTTTTTAAATCACATGCACTTTAATTTTGGGTATGACGTACAGAATTTCCACGAAAAAAACCCCCAAATAATGTGCAAGTTTGCCGCAAGCCATAAAGGGAACCTGTCATCAAAGCTTACTACATTAAACTAGAAGCAGGGGGTGTAACTGGGAAAGGCAGGGGCCATAGCAGACTTCTGAATGGGGCCCCTAATCTTAAAAATACAGATTGTTTACTCACGCATGTGAGTTACAATCACACAAACAGTATATACATACATACAGCAAATATACACAGTACCGTACATAAAGTATCACATACCACAAATGCAGAAATACACCAACACATATACAGCAAATACACACATATATAGCATGTACACATATACATGTACACCACACACATAAGCAACACTTCATACCCAATACCCCCAGCATGTTGGGCGCCCCTGACACTATGGGCCCCATAGCGGCTGCTTACCCCTGTAGTTATGACCCTGACTAGCAGCCCCTCAGGTAGGGATGAAAAGTTCTTTCTAGAATTTGGACATTAAAGTCATATCGCTTGTTTTACTATAAAATTCTCCTTCAATGTCCTATACAAATGGAGCGAAAAAGTAGTCATGAGTTTGTCTGATATGGAATCCACTCCAGGAAGGCGGAATAAGTCACTCCAGATGTCTGATCATCTAGATATGTATCCAAGTAAGTATACTGGTAACCATGTATCCTAATCTCAAATAAAGATAGACTATCATTAACACAACAGAACCCAGAATCACCATGTTTAGAGTGAGAATGCAAGTGCAGGTCCATGTTCTGAACCTCTCTGTGTTTATTCCCACCTGTGATAGACATCTCATGATAGAAAGAAGGAGATTGCTATAGTGACTTCGAGAAGGTATAGACATTACGGCACAGGACAATAGGCAACATATACCTTCGTGGGTGCCTAGAGCACCTAACCCATCCACAGTTGCTACGGCCCACATCTCATAAGACAATAACATATAAAAAGTCCTTTTTGCACCGAAATTACTATATAACAAACTACACCCGCACCTCCAATTAAAGATTATTGAAGCGCCCATCATGTCGGGGTTCATGTTGGACATTGTATAAATGCTTAATTAAGACCAGCAATCGACATACAGAATTCACTGTATTAGAGGAACATGCATCGGCTCACCCAGCGAACTCATGTGACATTAAATATCACTTTACAGGCCCCGTATCGCTTAGCCGGCCTCGGTAGGGGACACAAATTCTTATCATTGGGGTTTCCTCTTCACGCAGCCTCACCCGCACACTCCCTCCCACACTATGAACACTCAGCCCCGTATCTGCCCCGGGTATATCGGACACTTATATAACCAGCAGCCATCACCCGCACCTCATCCCTACACTATGAACACTCAGCCCCGTATCTGCCCGGGTTATAGCGGACACTTATATAACCAGCAGCCCTCACCCGCACCTCATCCCTACACTATGAACACTCAGCCCCGTATCTGCCCCGGGTTATAGCGGACACTTATATAACCAGCAGCCATCACCCGCACCTCATCCCTACACTATGAACACTCAGCCCCGTATCTGCCCGGGTTATAGCGGACACTTATATAACCAGCAGCCCTCACCCGCACCTCATCCCTACACTATGAACACTCAGCCCGTATCTGCCCCGGGTTATAGCGGACAACTTATATAACCAGCAGCCTCAACCCGCACCTCATCCCTACACTATGAAACACTCAGCCTCGTATCTGCCCCGGGTTATAGCGGACACTTATATAACCAGCAGCCATCACCCGCCACCTCATCCCTACACTATGAACACTCAGCCGATCTGCCCCGGGTATAGCGGACATTATATAAACCAGCAAGCCATCACACCGCACCTCATCCCACACTATGAACATCAGCCTCGTATCTGCCCGGGTTATAGCGGACACTATATAACCAGCAGCCATCACCCGCACCTCATCCCTACACTATGAACACTCAGCCCCGTATCTGCCCCGGGTTATAGCGGACACTTATATAACCGCAGCCCTTTGTATAATGAAGCTGTGAAGTAAAATGGCCGCACTTGTTGTTGTTGTTCTGAAACAAAATGGCCGCCAGAACTGGACAGAAAATGTCTGACATCTTTGTGAGGAAATAAAACATAATTTTCAGACTTTTATGTGTGATATCCGTTTTCTGCCCCCGTCAGCCATGTCATATGATGTTTTCTCTCACAGCGGAGAAGTATGGACGCTGCTTCCATGGGCTCCACCGTGACAATGCTCTCAAGGGATGAGAAGGGTAAATATTCGCTATTATCACTTCCTTGTGACCCGTATTGAGTGTTTATGACCCATAGTAACCCGTTACATGTTCTGCCTCTCAGATGCGTGTTGCGGCTGCAGCAGAAGATGCGTGTGCATCATTGGCGTCATACTGGTCCTGCTGATGATCGTGGCCGCTGCCATCGTGTGTGCGGTGGTCCTCGCCCTCCCGGCTCGTACTCCAGGTAAAATGGAGCGTCACAAGCTCAATATATGTGAAATTATGAGGCAAAAGATGGATCCGTGGTCCATATGTCATCCGCTGCCGAGCTGTAAGTCATCCATATGTCAGACATTGTGGATCCGCATGAAAAACGGAACAATGGCAAATCATGTCATGTGCTTGTCTCTACTTCTCGAAGTGATCCACAAATACGGACCACGTGGAAATGATGACACCAAGGGAAGACCCGGATGACAATAATGGCAGGGAATAGGACTTGCCTCCACACGATTCTGCACATGTAATGAATGTGTGTAGCGGAGAGCGCATGGATGTTCTGGTCACTGAACCAATTCTGATCCGGATATTCACAGATGGCTCTTCATTATTAGATTATTGGGAGTCCAGCATCCGGGCCTCCGCCGATTCATTGCTCTGCCGCCCCACAGGGGTCTCTCCAATGTGTAGCTGATGGATAGCGGCATTTGGTCAGATATTTGTAGAGGCTTTTTCTGTAAGGCGACGTCTCCTCATACAACACTCGGTGTAACAGGACGTCTGCCCTGAGCTGCATTGTGCAGATATGTCACCTATAGACTATGAGCAGGGGAGCGGGCGCTTCCACGGATGGATGTGTCACACCTGGAGTTATCCCATGAGATGTGGACAGGTGGAGATATACGTGAGAGGTTGGGCAGTAATTGTGCTTTACTCTGTTCTAGTACACAGACATATTATATATAGTAATACTGTAATAACCTATAAAGACACGTCCTCTGTCCCCACAGAGACTCGCTACTGCGTCACATCCGATAACTACACTGGATTCCTATGTGATGACAGGAAAACATGTCTGCTGCCCTCCCAGGTCTGTAACTCTGCATCAGACTGTGGTAACGGAGAGGATGAGGCCTCATCACTGTGTAGTAAGTAAAATATCAGGGAATGGTTTGTTGATATGTTGCCTTTAAGATTAGATGCACCTTTAAGAAGGTCCCTGAATGACACTTCACATCCTGCTCCTAGTTTCATCTTCTCCTATCTCGCTCTCAGGATGTTCAGTCTTGTATATGGGGGCTTCCTCTCTGCACATGCACGCTCAGCTGAGAGTGCACATACTGGGGGAAAGTCGGGAAGAATAGCTGTTGGCTAAACAATTGTGCAGCCATAGATTGATGTCATGTTACCTTGGTGACTGAGGGTGCATGTTTTCCTATAGGTGATCTCCCTAATAATCTGCCTGGATATTTAATATTCCGATGTGGAAATCCTCAATTCTGGATCTACAGTAACCTGAAGTGTAACGGCATCAATAACTGTGGAGACTGCTCTGACGAGTCTGAATCCTGTGAGTATGAGGGGGATTACAATCAGCCAATGAGGTACAAGTATTATATGGGTGTAGAAATATTACACATTACTTTGTTATACTCTATATGTTAGTCCCCTGGGGACCACCAGGACTATGACCCCTAACCTGCGTCTTCCTCTCCCAGTGGCCTCGTGCTCCTCCTGCCCCAGTAACTGGTGGCCCTGTACCCCGGTGCTCTACCAGTACTGCTCCTGCATCCCCAAATCCCTGTGCCGTAATGGAGTCCAGGACTGTGTGAGCTGGTCTGACGAGTATCAGTGCACCTGAGAAGACCTCGCCTCCTGGTTACATGCACGTCCCCCTGGTGTAGGATCCAGACGCCTGGTGCCAGCGTGGCGTCTCCGGGGAGGGATTATTACCAGCGCTTGGATCATACATTTTTGTGGAATTGAATCATTTGCTGCTTTTTTGCACCTTATTGTATATATGAAAGGGGCTCCCCAGCCTAAGAAGATTTATAACCTCTCCCTAGAAGTGGTCCCCAATATCAGATTGTTGGGGGTCCAGCACCCTCACGGAGGATGCAACATGCAGCAGACAGCGCCATTCTCTGTGCAGTGGTCAGACATTTCCATTCCTTACAATGGAAGCTGAGCTGCAGTGACTTGGATCCGCCACTACACAGAGAACGGCGCTGTCTGCTTTTATCGGATGCTGAGAACTACTGATCTGTAGGGGGCTGGGTATTGGCCCCTCACCAATCTGTTATTGATGACCTATTCTTTCTTGTCTGCTGGACCCTGGGGGTAGGTTTTGTAAGTGTCTGGTGCACAGGGGGAAGGACTAACCGACAGGCAGATATGATAAGGTGAGTGCAAATACCATCTTCTCATTTCTGTTGGCCGCCTTCCTTCATCAAGGAATGAGTCAGAAGGGCTCTGGGGGGTGTTACCAGAGCCCCTCAGTGCTGCAGCTTAACAGGCTGTTACACCATCTCCTATCTGCCTGATGTAATCTCGCTGCAGCAGAGGAAGTTCCAGCACGCAGTGGGAGGGGCTCTCAGAACACTGTAACGCCTTTGAATCTGCAGCATAGAGGGGCTCTGGTAACACCCTGAGCCCTTCAGGCTCATTAGCATAATTATAAAAGTTGATTTTAGACAGCAGGAGGCCATGAATAACAGATATAAGAAGATACTACAGTCCCGGGGCCTGGATCTATGAGTGATGTGGATTTGCATGGTAACATACTGCTAGGTGATTAGATTGTGAGCCCCATTGGGAACAGGGACCGATTTGGCAGCTCTGTGCAGCGCTACGTAATCTGTGTGCGATTTCCTTAAGCAGACATTTACATTTCTATTGCTTTATGTTATGTATTTCATATCGATCTCTTATTGGACAGGACTATTTGTATTTCACAGCATTTGACATATAAAACTATTATTTCTAGCAGTTTTTGTTATCTCCTCACTCCTCCGGGAATCAGGGCTCTGTGTGATGCAGGTGACTTACCTGCCGTATGCATGTGATATCTATGACCCCTGTGACTCCCTGATATGGAGCCCCGCGAGTTCCAGAAGTGGTGGGGGCATAAATGTCAGAAATAAGAATTCCCCTTTAAGTCCATCAAATAGAAAGCTGATGACCTAGAAAACTAGAATTTATTCTACATGAGTTACATAAAATACAAGTAAAAATAACACAACTGCACAATAAATGTCCGTTTCCTAAAGGGATTTTCTGTGGTTTAGAGACTGATGACATCTATACTTACTATATGGGGGTCCGGCTCCTGGATCTCCCCCCGAGCAGGCAGTGTAAATGGCGCGGAGCCCACGGCTCTGAACCAATGAAGTGCAAAGCCACGTCCTTACTGCCAAGTGCAGCAATAGCAGAGCCCCTCTAACATCCCCCACATAACGTACCAGCATGCTGAGAGTTGTAGTCCACGTACTGGTCATACACAGAGTCCTGGACTAGAGACGCCTCAGTAGGAGTTCAGGAGATCCCAGTCGTCCGCTGTTAGGGCCACACGTGGCTTCTTTGCAGGCTGAGAGGAGCCCCGATCACTTACGTGTTTGTCTTCCTTCAATCTCTTCCCAGGGTAATGTCCAGGCTGAGGTACCGCAGGGGGAGGATTCGGGGCCCCCTCTGGTCTGTAGAACTGTAGGTGCTTGGTGGGGGCTGCAGGGGTCTCATATAACATTGGGGTCTCTGCTTCAGGAGTTCCCTTGTCCTTCCCATCTGTAGGAGCAGACATTGTATCATGCAGCTGTTACACATCATGTTACAGATGGAAGCCCCATTGCCCCCCGATGCTCTATAGGAGATACTCACAGAAGTGCTGAGCCGCTGTCCGGGACGGCAAGGTTTTCTTTGGCTTAATGGCCGACATTACCAAATCATCCCACTGACGGAAAAGCTGCAAATATACATAATAAAATATACATGTACACACATCTGTATACTCCCACCTGTATACACATCAATGCACTGATATATATACGTGTACATACATCTGTATACTCACACCTGTATACACATCAATGCACTGATATATACGTGTACACACATCTGTATACTCACACCTGTATACACATCAGTGCACTGATATATATACGTGTACACACATCTGTATACTCACACCTGTATACACATCAATGCACTGATATATACATGTACACACATCTGTATACTCACACCTGTATACACATCAGTGCACTGATATTTACATGTACACACATCTGTATACTCACACCTGTATACACATCAATGCACTGACATATACGTGTACATACATCTGTATACTCACACCTGTATACACATCAATGCACTGATATATACATGTACACACATCTGTATACTCACACCTGTATACACATCAATGCACTGATATATACATGTACACACATCTGTATACTCACACCTGTATACACATCAATGCACTGACAGATGTGTCCCGGGAGCTGCTGACCACATGGGGGGATAATAGATGAGACCCTCGGTCCTGACCCGCTGTCCCCTCCATCTCCCCCGACATCACTTATCTGCGGATTCCTGCTGCACCGCGAGGCTGTGACCTGATATATACATGCTATATTGTACAATGTGCAGTATAACAAGTATATAATAGTGCACATCCTCCATTATAGCGTGTCAGGTCGGATGCCGGGGCCCCCTGACACTGCGGACCCCATAGTGGCTGCTACTGCTGTAGTTACATCTCTGCACAGAGACAGAAGCTAATAGGAAGTCAGCACTGAATGAAATGGATATAAAGGAGTAATACTGGGGATACTTTAGGGCAGGGGCGCACTGTCATACTACTCAACTTCAAGGGGCAGCATTCAGACAATAACTGATACAGACCCCTGACCAGGCAATAAATACAGTGCCCAAACCATAAAATTAATAATAGAGACCCCCAGGAAATAAAGTAATGGAGACCCCCCCACATCTGCCTAATAATGTGGAGATACCCAAAGACCACAATAAATACTGGAGACCCCTCAGAGCCCCTAATAATACTGGAGACCCCTCAGGTGGTAAAGTAAAGGCCCCATGTTTAATTTTCAAAATGTCATAATTTTTTGAATCTAAATGTCATTATCTAATTCCCCTTTCCTGAGCCTTCTTTTGCCGCCTCTTGGTGAGTCTTTTTCTAGCGCCTCATGTTGTCTTTGTAGTTTTGGCTCTTTGTCAAATGCAGATTTTATTTATGACTTTAAGAGCAAATTTTAAAAAGGCGCAAATAGAGGCGCCAACTCCATAGCATTGCTTCCTACCCATGGTCCCACAACTGGCGTATTTTGCACAAAGTATTGTCCCTTTTGAGGTGCAAATGAATGTAAATAAGACGCAGAAAAATGGAAGCATGGAAATGCAAAAGACAAAATTAGGCGCAAACCTGGAACTTGCTGCATGGAAAAAGGAAAAAAAGGCTACATGGAAAAAGGCGCAAAAAAAATAGCACAAATATCCCACATGCACTGAAAAATTCATAAAATAAATAAAAAAAAACCTGCACATCTTGACTAAATTATTAGATAAACTGCGCCATCGAGTTTGATCTTAGTTGTAGTGTAGGTCATTTCTGTCAGTCTTTTGGATTGATTATGCTTGGGGTTGGGTCACATTTATCCACTTGCAGCCATTATGAGCTTTTTTCATTGTACACATTACTGCGTACTAATTTATTCAGTGAGCCCCCAGGCAGCGCGCACTGTACATACAGCCCTGGTTCGGTAAACAGATGGGAAGAGGGACAAGGGGAGACAAATTAAAGGGGCGAAGGGAAGAACAATGAGTGAAAGGTGTGGCCAGGGACTGTCTAGAAATTACGCCGGAAGCCTGGAACACTAGGGGTCATTTACTTCTATGGACATAATTATAAATATCTGACTTTCCATTGTTGGTAGCTTGAAGAATTCTTATCATAAGATATTGGTGATGGACAATGGGTAGGCAGGGAGAGTACCAGCGGCATGGGAGCACGGAGGGAAGGCCCCACGCTCGTGTGGGGACGGCGGGGGTTTGCGATAATGAGCCCCGGGCCGGGGCCCACCAGAGAACAGCTGTCAGTCTTACTGCAAACAATGCGCCGCAGTATTTGCATGAGAAAGGGAGCGGACTGTACGAACAATATGAAAGGCGACCAAAACCAAGGGATTGGGGGAAATTTGTAATGTAAAACATTCGGGGTCGTGCACTGTGTGCCTTAGGCTTTTACCTTAGGACAAACGTAAGAGGGGATAAGGACCTGTCATTCCGCCGGGAAAAACACGATCGTTGTGCGGTCCAAAGTGCGGATGGAAGATGAATGACCCGTCAGAAAAAAAACCAACTTACCCTGACAATGGCTGGAGGTGTACCGTTGCTTATAATGCAGGAGGCATGTAATAATAATGAGTACTCTTAGTAATACGGATATAACCACTGTGGTAAATCAGTCATGTCCGACAAGATATGGACATATGTTTATTTTTTTTTTTGTAATGTTTGGTAGTCCACAATGACGTGAGGTTTCCCCCAGTGGGGTTGTCAGTGGGATTTATTTATACAAGCCAGTTTAGGGGCCCAAGCTCTCTAGAGATCCCATAGCCATCCAAACTACACACAAAATTCTATACCAAACCTTCCCACCCAGTAAATTTTCATACTGTTTGGTTCTCATGTGAAGGAGCCATTCAGGACTATTGAAGGTCCCTAAAAGTCCTGAAATGAAGATTGAACGCATGTAGAAGTGGACAAATTCTACACCCCAGAAGCTGATTTTAGGTCCTCCGAGGGTCCTAAAAAGTCCCCTTATGTTAATGTGAATGAGCCATAAGATTGTTGGGTCCCCCATTTCATGAATTCTGCAGCTGCAAAACAATTGTCGAAATCAGAGACCAGAGAGCAATTTAATTACGCCAGTGTTGGATGCTGTCCCATATGTCCCTTGCATACCCTGGATTTATAGCGTTACAGCATGGAGGAGGGGACCCAGTGATGTCACTGTCCATATTAAGGACAATGACATCCACGGGGAAAACAACCCCCACATCAGCGGCTTTATTTGTCCCAACTCGCCGGCTGCTTGGTTCTGAGCGGACAAAGAGATATGGGGGCACATTTATAACGCCAGTGTATGATTGCAGCACCTACCCCCTGATCCCTGGATTTCATCATCGCACAGTAGGAGGAGGGGACCCCGTTGATGTTCTGCCCATCTAAGGACAGTGAAATAATGAAATCTTCAGGTTCGTAGGGGAGAATGTTGGGACTCTGGTTTCTTCTGGTGGTGCTAGCAGCTTGTTCTCCGACCCTCCGTGCGCGCTCGCACAACCTCCACTCTTGTCCACTACCAGCGGTCTTTGGGTGGCCCGGGGCAGCGCTGCTAAGATCTCGCGGGCTTTTTTTTGTATAGGATGTTGTGTTTCGGGACTGCGGCGTTGTTGGTACTCTCATTGTGTGTGTTGTTTCTGCGATGTGATGGTTATTCTGACCATGAGGGTTAATCTCAGTAGTTAGCCAGCTCCTCATCAGGTTCTGGATTGGTGGGTCTGGCTTGCATAAATGCAGAGCTTCCTAGTTCACTGTGCAGTGTTGAAATCCTTTCACTGCTTTGGTGTTTCAATGGGGTTGAACTTAGACTGACTCGTATTGTGGAATTGTTGTGACCCTCAGGTAGTTTTTGACGTGACTTCCTTTTTGCTTACAGATTTTGCTTTTGACGTAAACCCCCCCCCCCTTCGTTGTGACTCCGGCTATGTTTACACTCTTTTTGTTGTTTTAGTTGTCACAGGTCGTTGTGTTGTCCCTTCCTGCACATACCAGTTGTATTCGAGTATTCATGTATGTCGCCCCCAGGTTAGTATGGGGGGGGGCTATAGGCATTATGTGTGACAGAGGTTGGGGCAGCGTTCAGGGCACACTATCCCCTGTCTTCGTGTTACCAAACCCTAAACAGAAATCAACTGGAGAAACACCCCGCCATCAGCCGTTGCCAATCGTCGTGGGTGGAGGAGGGGTTCTCAGTCAACATATCCTCACTGGTAAGACGTGGGATTACATCTTGTAACCTAATAGTATACCTTAAAACGTCTGTCACAAAATGTTTCTAGGGAGTGAATTAATCCTTGCCCTCAAAATGCAGAACTACTCTGTTGTGATCTTGTGGGGTCTCATCACTGAGACCCCCCCCCCCCCGAATCAGCAAGTTTAGCCTAACTTGTTATTTCATGGGGACACCCTTTAAACCAGAATAAGGCCAACATACGCTCGGGTGTACCAAATTTGGATCCGTGTTTGATTACGAACCGGTTTTTGTTTTTATTGGTTTTCACAGTGTGTCAAATCTATGGGTCCTTTTTCTATTACTATAAAAACCCATTAGCCTAGTAACTCAATATATTCGGTTAAAAACCCAAATTGAGAAACGAGGCGCTAGTTTTTTTGGTTAAGACAAGAATTGCCCGCCTCTAAAATTCGAGGACCCCCCCCCGAGCAAGCACTGTCATTGGATTGTGTATTTAACAGTTGTTCCAGGCTCAATATATACATTTGTTAGAACATAAAAAATGGTTCTAATTAAAACGGTGTCTTGAGTGTAGAAATATAGATCTTGTTCTTCGTATCAAAGAACGTGGGAACATCAAATCCTAGGCATGGCAACATATACACGGCTTCTTCCACTTTGAATCATTTTAAGCTAAATGAAGAACATTAGTTTGGAGGGCGGCCAGCTGGCAGGAAAAGTCCGAATACACCCAGGACTCCGACATTTCTGTAGGGAAAAAAAAAAAAATGCTGAATATGTGGGATTCGTTCAAGCCCATCCGACATAGATTGATTATGAAGAAACACATTGTTTGAAGCGATGACAGATGAGAATTGGGTTATGGTGGCTCTATTCTTCAAATATGCTTTCATATACAGTAAATTGGTCCTCATTCATTGCCTGTATCAGTTTAAGGATTTTTGCTGCGAATATGATATTTTTCTTATTTTACTTTCTTAATATTGGGACATGGATTATGATAAACCGACGATTTCATCCCTATAATTCTGGAATATTTTAAAAGTATTGCCAAGATAAAGGATTTTTAGTGAACCTCCATGTCTATTTCATCTACACTCCATTGTTTCCCTGAATCCTTACGGTTCCGGTTTTTATATATTGATGGTACATGGGGGCACAGTTATTAATGGTCTGTGCAAGACTGGCATGTTGTTGGGCCTACCAGAGGTGGTGATTTGAGGGCCACCCTTCACATAAAATACCGTAAAAAAAATCATTATATTGTAGGATGATCATCAAAACAGATCTCCGGAACTCGTCCTATATGAAATAGCATCATTAATATCCAATGATTCGTCATCCAGTTCGCAAATGAACGAATTGGGCCCGTGTAAAGTTTGTGTTAGAAAATTGCGGCCACCGGAGGATGTTTCTATGAGCTCTGGTGGGCCGGTACAACATGGTTTCTTGTGCCTGTTATTTTGCGGTCGTCCAGGGTTATTTTTTCTCGCACCTTTCCTTTTTTTTTGCCGCTCTAGTTTGGTGTACAGGCATTCGATTCTGAAACTTTTTCCGGGTCTAAGTTTTAGATTTCCAACACTTTTTTTTGCTGAAATTTTTGGTACAATCACGGCAAAACAATAAAAAAGCAAATTTACCAACTCTCAACCCTTTTAATGAATGTGGTTTGTAATTCTGATGCTCATTGCCCCTTACAATGCGCCAAAATTACATTACGGGTGGTTGGCACTTTATCTATTGGCTTTTGTAATGTGTGTGGGGCGGGAATCAGATATTTACCAAATATACTTCTATTACTAGGTTTCTCCTCTTCTTTATATCAGACCCGAACTGCTGTCCTAAAATTGGCCGCAGATGGCGTAGGGTCATGTGATCCTCTAAAGGTCCATGAACAAGCGCCTGCCAGGCCTGTATAATATGCATTCAGGAATATAATATCCAAATCTGGTCAGGGCGATTGCTCCTATGGACAGATAGATAACACAATTGAACCCAAAAATAAACGAGTTGTGTGTGTGTAGAGGGCGGAAGATTAGATGTAAATTTGGTGCTTTCTGCCACCATTTTTTTCTTCTCGGATTGTGAATTGTCCAGTGTGTTTTTCCCTTAAGTGAATAAATATTGTGTAATGTCTAATTTAAAATTTAAAAGGTGGAACCTTTTTTGTATATGCTATGTGTTTTAAATGACCCTAAGAAAGCCTCAATAGTATATAGGTAATAGTTAAGACCTTATAGATTCTGTTCTTTGGTTTGTAATGGTCTTTTTCCTGCTACGCCCCGCCAAAGAAGAGTTTATATATGGCATCACACTTAATTTATTAGGTGCTTTCATTTTTTAGAACCTACCAAATTGGACAATATTTAGCACCACGCATGCCAAGAATCAATGTCAGATGTTCTTCTTTGCAAGGATATCCATGCCAGATTCTCTTTCTCTCTCGTGGTTTCAGAGAGAGGTTTTGGTTCACTGCATTTATTGCTCCTTGGCGTCCGTGACACTAGCCATGAATTAAGAGTGTCTGCGGGGACACTAGAAAGGTAAGCGAAAGCCAGGTTACACCATCTTAATAGCGCGCTGAGGGACTCCACGATAACAGGCGGTTCTTGGCATTTTGAAGCTGTGATTATCCAAAGCACTCCTTAAATAAAAGAAGGAATGTTTTATACTACCTGGTACAAGTGTGTTGGATGCATCTTTTTACCTGTGTTCTTGTCATTGTACCACTATGGTGGTAACATCCAAATAAACCTGCTTTGAAGGATATGGATTATTGGTAGTCAAAAGTTCACAATGTGTGTAGAGTCAGCCTGAATAGCCAAGATCTTCATCGCTCATAACTCCCCTCTTCTGTGAGGTCTCATTCACTACAATATGATGTCTTTGGGAAAAGGGGCACAATCTGATTAGAATGGAGTCTCTGAGGGCAGGAGAGTTGACTCAGTGCTGAGCCTATATTTCTGTTACTATACCATCTCATTATTGATAATAGGGAAAAGGACCTTATAAACTGCATCACCATATATAGATTGGCGCTTATTATTATTGCTGGGCCCAGATTTCTGCTGACAGGTTCGGTTTAAAGTGAAAGTAATTGGTGGGAAGCTGTTTTGCACAGGCGGTATCGTCTGGGGGCAGCTTTCTCCAGCACCCTCCCTGACTGCATTCATGCACTTTATGGTAAATATCTTACTATTCTCTTTCATGGCCAACTACTTATATCTATATGGCACATTTTTTAGGTTTATTTTGGACTGGTGTTAGTCTTGTGCCAAACCAGGTACTTTCATGGCCCGATATGTACATCATAGCATCTTATTTTGCAATTGAGATCCGGGTTGGTTGCTGGACCACAGCACACTTAGTGCCTTTAAGTGTTTTTATGGATATTATTTTTTTTGATTCAAAAAGGATTTGTATCAATCATAGTACATCCTGTCTGTTTCTGTAATTTACTCATTGTTGGGGCATGCATGTTGCCCCCCCCCACCCATAAAGGGGGGGATTCTGATCCACATGGGTAAAGGTTGGTGACATGTTTTAGACATTGTCCATGGTGTGCAAAGAGATATAAGGTGATGGATAGATCACAAAGGGTCACAAGCTTGGTGAAGGGACAGAGTAGAAATACCAAACTATGGATTGGCCTCACCATGAGATGCCCGGGTAAGGCCACCAAGTTTTTAATCTACCATTTCTGGGGCACATTTACTTACCCGTACCGTCGCGATCCTTGAGGTGCGTGTCCGAGAGGATTGGAGAGCTGCGCGAGATTCTTACTCAGATGTGGGCCCAATTTTTTGCATGTTGTGCGCTGCGAGTTACCTTCTTTCCGGGGATGTAGTGCTGACTGGTGAGACCATTTGATTTCGAATGGTAAATTCCCGCTTTAGTCCGAATCGGTCGGGTTTGTCGACTGGCCACGGCCCCTCTGAAATTTGTGTTTGGCATGTAAAGTCGGGCAATGATTGTGCCAAAATCCGATCACGTGTTGCACAAATACCCAGTTAAAGTGGCGAAGCGCAAAATGGAAAATACGTCTGGAAAACCCGACGGAAAAAATGCGGTCCGCGGACCCTTAGTAAAGTAAATGTGCCCCTGTAATTTTATCCTTCTTGTTTGGGACTTCAACTAGTCTTTATGGAAAAAAGATTGTAAATCAGTTGAAAATGTTCATACTATTGTACACAGCACAAATTTTGTGGGGGGGGGGGGGTCGTTTGGACTAAGCTGCAGGATGTTGACTTTACATCACCAGTGAAAAGATGGTGTGTGAACTCTGGGGGGGACCTAAGCGGGGAGGCAAAACACATGCAGAATATCAGCGCACAATCTTCAGAGCATGATTGTTGGCACAATGCACTTTTGTGAACTCCGTAGACAGGTAAGTAGTAAATGTTCCCCCTATGCTTATACCTGCTGTATACAGCAGGCGCTATGCAGGTTCTATGCAGGCTATGTGGATATATCCCTTGTTCTTTTAGTTAGTGTAAATTGTGATGATGAAACGCCCTCTCAAGGCCTATGCCCTCTACAAGTGAGTACGGTAACCATCTCACGATCGTTGCCTTCTTCATATTATAGAACAGCAGAGAAGGAGATGAAGAAACGGCCTTCAGAACCTGGTTTCCTGGATTAAATTGCTTACTAAACAGTATATGCTTGAGTATATTAACCTTTTCTCTTCCTGACTTGTTCATTATTTTAAACTGCTGAGTAATTCCCCTTTAACATGACCTTTTAGTAGGTTTCCCATGCTGCAATATTAGAGACATCGGCTGGAGATCACTTTCATCAGTTTGTGCGTGGGATTCTGCCCGCATTCATAGACATTGATGAAATTATGGAAACTAACAATGCTATTGGCCATTTTCTCTTCAGAGAGTAACGGTGAATGGAGAACAAACAATCTTAGGTACTCGTTATCCCTTATGACAGGGGCCTTTCCGCAGAAATAGAGAGTAAACACACAAATGTTCCAAAAACTGGGTTCGGGTTTTCTTTAAAGAAAAAGGAGTCCCTGAAACTACTAAGTCTGAACTTAGCGTTGGGTCATCTTATCTTATAGAAATTAAATTGGCAAATATTTAAATTAAATGATACATAAATGAAATAAACGAAACATGACATTAATTAATAAGACCCAAATAAATACTTATTAAAAGGACTAAGTAAAGGATGACATAAAGCTTACCCTTATGGTCTTTTATACAAGTAAACTAAATCAGTTTGTAAACTTTAGCAACACCTGTGGGACTCCCATCGTATTAATGTGAGCCTGCTATTCATTTGTTACCAGCACTGTTCTGCTTCCTGTTCTGATTGCAGGTTTTACTGCTACACATTGGTTGCGAGTGATGGCATGGTGACTTAACGAGACGCCTGCTTCTATCTCCACCTTCTACATACCTTTTTACATTTTATACTTTTATGTTGACCATGTTCTTTTTTCCCGGTTTTTTTTCTGTCCACCTTTTCTCCTTCTCCTTGCTCAGTTTTTTTTTTTGTATTGTTTTTTTCGATTCTTCTCTTCTTCTTTCTTCTGGCTTTTTCTTATCTTTTAGCATCTTTCCCTTTCCTTTTCTGCCTCACTTTATTCCCCCCATTCTCCCCTTTTCGCGTTTTAACCACCCTTCTCTTTCTTTTCTTTTTCGTTCCTCTTCTTCTTCTCACTCTCTTCTGTTCTCCTTTTTTAGCAATTCTTTGTTTCTTCCGTTACCACCCCTCTCCGTCACTATCCTTCTTCTTCCTTTTTTTTTTTTTTTCTCTTCGTCCTTTTTGGTCTCATCTTCCATTTCTTATATTTTTTTTTCGAGATTTTGTTTCTTCCTTTCCTTTTTCTAGATCCCCATTCTTTTTTGGGATTATTTTTCTTTTGTTTTTTTCTCTAAGTACACAGCATCTGTAATACTCACACCTGTATACACATCAGTGCATGATATACACTACATACATCTGTATATCTCACACCTGTAACACAGTGCACTGATATATACATGTACACACAGTCTGTATACTCACAGACTCTGTATACACATCAATGCATGCGATATACATGTACTACATTGTATACTCCACACATGTATACACATCAGTGCACTGATATAGACATGGTACAATACATTGTCTACTCACACCGCTGTAACACATCATGCACTGATATATCATGTACACACATCGCTATACTCACACCTGTATTACAATCAATGCACTGATATATACACGTACAACTACTCTGTATACACATCAATGCACTGATATATACGGTGTACACACATCTGTATACACCCTGTATCACATCAATGCACTGATATACATGTAGCACACATCTGTTACTCCAAACCTGTATACAATCATGCACTGATATATCCGTCCACACTCGTATACTCCACTGATACACATCATGACAGTATACTTACACACATCTGTATACTCACAGCCCGTATACACATCATGCACTGATATATACGTGTTACCACACATCGTATACTCACACGTATACACATCAATGCACTGATATATACATGTACACAACATCTGTATACTCACACCTGTATACCATCCATGGCACTGAATATACATGTACACATACCTGTATACTCACACGTATTTACACATCAGTGCAATGATATCATACATGTACACATCTCGTATATCACTCACCAAACCGCATGCAATGAATATATCATACATTGTGCACACAAATTGTAATACTCAAACCCTGTATACACACATCAACTGCACTGTATATACGTGTACTACACTCTGTCCTATACTACGCACTGTATACACATCAATGCATGATATATACATGTACATACATCTGTATACTCACACCTGTATACACATCAGTGCACTGATATATACGTGTACACACATCTGTATCTCACACCTGTATACAATATGTGCACTGATATATACATGTACACACATTTATAATCAACACCTGTATACACATCAGGTGCACTGGATAAATTACTGTACACACATCTGTATACACATCACATGCACTGATATAGACGTGTAAACACACGTGTAGTACTCAACTGTATACACATCAATGCATGATATATACGTGTAACACATCTGTATCTCACACCTCGTATACACTCAATGCACTGATATATACGTGTACACACATCTGTATATCAATGTAGTACACATTCAGGCACTGAGATTACATGTACACACATATAGTACATACTCACTCCTGTATACACATCAGTGCACTGATATACATGTAATACACATCGGTATACTCACACCTGTATACAGATCATAGCACTGATTACATGGTACATACATCGTATTACACATCAATGCACTGATATATAATGTATCACATCTGCTATACTCACACCTGTTACACATCAGTGCACTGATATATACACTGTAACACATCTGTATACTCACACCTGTATGAACACATCAGTGCACTGATATACATGTACAAACATCTGTATACTCACACCTGTATACATCAATGCAACTGATATATACCATCGTATACACAACCTGTATACACATCATGCACTGATATACATGTATACGACACACCTGTATACACATCAATGCACTGAAAGTATCATGTATACACCCACCTGCTATACACATCAATGCACTGCATAGATCATTACACAACATCTGTATACTCCACCCTGTATACACATCAGTGCAATGATCTTACACGTACATACATCTGTATACTCACACCTGTATACACATCAATGCACTTGATATACATGTACACACATCTATACTCCACCTGTATACACTCAGTGCACTGATATATACATGTACACACACATCCCCTGTATACTCCCACCTGTATACACATCATGCCACTGGATACTATACATGTATACACATCTGTATACTCACACCTGTTATCACATCAGTGCACTGATATATAGGGTATACACATCTGTATACTCACACCGTATACCCATCCGCAATGCACTGATTTATACGTGTACACACATCTGTATACTCACACCGGTCTGTATACACATCAATGCACTGATGATTACATGTACACACATCTGTATATCCACATCCGTGTATACACATCAATGCACTGATATTATACTGTACACACCTGATACTCACACCTGATACACATCAAGTGCACTGATATATACATGTACACATAGCTGTATAACTCCCACCTGTATACACATCAATGCACTGATATACTACGTGTACACACATCTGTATACTCCACAGTATTACACATCAGATGCACTGATATATACATGTACACACATCTGTATAACTCACACATGTATACACAGTCAAGCACTGATATATAGTGTACATACATCTGTATACTCCACCTGTATCACATCATGCCTGATATATGAACATGTACAACACATCTGTTACTGCACTGTATACAAATCAGTGCACTGAATATACATGTATAACACACTCGGTATACTCAACCCTGTATGTACACATCATGCACTGATATATACATGTACAAGCATCCTGTATACTCACACTGTATACACATACAATGGCACTGATATAAGTAAACACATCTGTCCCAATAACACACACCAGATATTACTGTATACTCACACCTGTATACAATCACACTTACTATCACTCATTATCCCCAACCCAAAATTTTCTTTTTGATATATACCCTGTCAATAGCCGTGACTTACACACATCTGTATACTCACACCGCTGTATCACATCAGTGCACGGATACTATATCGTGTATACAGAGGATACCCAAATTGTCTTACTAACACACTGTTACACAGTGCACTGACTCTATAACGTGTACACCATCTGTATACTCACACCTGTAACACATAATGCACTCCTATATTACATGTACACGTACATCTGGTATACTCACACCTGTATACACATGCAATGCACTCGGACAGATGTGTCCGGAGCTGCTGACACATGGGGGGATTAGATGATGAGTACCCATCTGTCACTGACCCGCTGTCCACGTTCCCATCTCCCCCCGACATCACTATCTGGCGGAGTCCTGTGTGCAACGACGCGCGAGCTGTGAACCTGAATATACTCTGCTATAAATTGTAAATGTGAGTATAACAGTATATAATATTGCATCCTCCATTATATGCGTGTCAGGTCGATGCCGGGGCCCCCGGAACTATCGGACCCCCATAGTTGGCTTGCTACTGCTGTAGTTACATCTCTGCACAGAACAGAAGTAAATAGGAAGTCAGCACTGAATGTAAATGGATATAAAGGAGTAATACTGGGGGATGAACTTTAGGGCAGGGGGCGCACTGTCATCCTAACTCAACTTCAAGGGGCACATTCAGACAAAAGATGTACCGACCCCTGACCAGGCCAATAAATACAGTTGCCCAAGATACCATAAAGACGTTAATATAGAGACCCCCAGAAATAAAGAATGGATGACCCCGCACACATCTGCCTAATAATGTGGAGATCACCCAAAGACCACAATAATACTGGAGACCCCTCAGAGCCCCTAATAATATGGAGACCCTCAGAGCCCTAAATAATACTGGAGCCTCAGACCCCATCATAGCGAGCCCCTCAATCCCTACTTATACTGGAGACCCCTCAGAGCCCCTAATAATACTGGCGACCCTAGAGCCCTAGATATAGGAGACATCGGGCCCCTACATAACCTGAGACCCCTCAAGTGCCCCTAAATAATACGTGGAGACCCGTCAGAGCTCCCTAATAATACTGAGACCCATCAGAGCCCCTAAGTAATACTGGAGACCCCGACGAGACCCCTAATAATGACTGAACCCTCACCTGACCGAACTAAACAGAGATATCCAAAGACCCCATATAAATATTGAAGACCCTTATAAATGCTGGACATCCCCTCCCTCCAGAGTCCCTTAAAGACCCCTTATTATACTGCATACCCCCAAAATCCTGCACAAGACATTCTTTGGACTTCCCACGTGTCATTGCCATTATGCAAAATGGTCCAAATCTACTAATGTAGGCAGGACCAGCGAGCAACAAAGTGTCACATCCCAACAGGGTGCAGGGGTACAGGGTGCAGGATGCAGGGATACAGGGTGCAGGGACTGCAGTGGTACAAGGGGGCAGGATGCATAGGGATACAGGGTGCAGGGATGCAGTGGTACAGGGTGCAGGATGCAGGGATACAGGGTGCAGGGATGCAGTGGTACAGGGTGCAGGATGCAGGGATACAGGGTGCAGGGATGCAGTGGTACAGGGTGCAGGATGCAGGGATACAGGGTGCAGGATGCAGGGATACAGGGTGCAGGGGTACAGGGTGCACACAGCTACCTGCTCAGCCCAGCCCTCAGTCCTGCAGGACGACTCATCAAACTGGGGTAAAGGTTTCTTGGATTGCACCAGCCCCGTCCGCGTCTGGATTTTCTTACAGGTAAAAACAGAATCCTAAAAGGGACAAAACATAATGGAGAAATGATATGCACAGTGTGATACGTCCTCCTGCTCCCCTTCCCCATGAATACGCGAGGAGTGATTGGCTGCTGCCGACGTTCAGAAGGATTTCCTTATATGGACAGTAAAAGCAGTGTGGACCTCAGCAGAGGCCGGAGATGGATGCAATACTGGCATCTGTCCCCTGTAGGTTATTATGGCCTCCGCTGAGAGAACATGTCACTCAGCAGGAGGCAGCATCTTGCTTTGTCTTTCCATCTTGTGTTTCCTGCAGGATGCAAACTATACGGATGCCACCACTGCCAGTATTTGTCTATAGGTACTCTCAGCATATATGCTACAAGCTTTCCGGATGTATACACAGATCGTATCCATAAAATGTGGTGTGAATGCAGCCTAATCTGTTGCTGGGATCCTTCCCTGCACTATAAAAACCCTTTGTGAAGTCACATGCACTACTACGCCACATCTATGTCTCTTTTACTACAGCTGGAGATCCACAGGTTGGAGCCTGCAGACATTAGGCCTGGGCTGCACCATGATGTCCGTCACTTACCCCAGGACTGGACATGAGCAATAGTTACCAGGTGACATTACAGCAGCCCCGTGCCCTGTATGTATGTATACACATGTATATATACTACAGGCCTCTCATGTCATATTTACCTGCACACCGGTGTCAGAAATGTCCAGGAATCGAAGTTCCTTGAATCCAAGGAGGAAGCTGAGCCCCTTCTCGGTGATGCCTGGATTACCTACAGGCGGGAGATGAGTTGTACATAGATCGATGAGTAGTTGGAATAAAGCTGCTCTGTACTTCACGTGTTTCAAAGGAAATCTACCAATAGTTTTCATGCTTTGTGAACCAAACATACCTTGATTAAGCTGTAGCTACACTGATGCAGAAACATATCTTGTTTAATCCCTGATCCAAGTAGTTTTGCTCAAAAAACAATTATAAAATTCAGGACATTGGGAAAGCTGGGTACATACTGTCTGACACATTACACCGAGCTTCCTGAACTGTCCAGACAGGACTAATCAACCTGAGCTGGATGATACATACACAGCAGCCGGGGGATGGTGCAGCGATTGATTACTTCTGCCTGTCAGGGACAACACAGTGATGATGTATTCTCGGCTTATGCCGGGCAGGACAAGGCTGGAGCAGGACATAATTAGGGTAAGAGGAGAAGCGCCGGAGCAGCCGCAGGAGCGACAGAGACTTATTATCATCAATTTATAATTGTTTTTTCAGCAAAACCACACGGATCGGTGATTAAGCAAGATATGTTTCTGCATCAGTGTAACTACAGCAATATCCAAGTAGGTTTGCTTCGCAATGCATAAAGGCAAATAGTAGGTTTCCTTCAAATACTCAGAGGTTCGTGCTATTTCAGTGCACAAAATGCAAATGTGCCGGATGTGTGGGCGGAGATCATCTACACCGAGGTCTCATCTCCAGCGCTCAGTATGTGAGGCATGAGAGGATTCACAGTCTATCATTATTGAGGAAATAACAAACCAGAAATTCACGTTCCAGGAAGAACCTGACAAACAAGAAGAGTCAACACCCGGCCAACAAGTCCTACTCCTGACCTACGGTATTCATGTTATATAAAATGGGTCATTTTTACCACTGTGACACGCAGTCACTTAATATCAATTTGGTGTCTGACATCCAACACCCCCACAGAACGCAGCCAATACACAGAGAATGGGACAG
Source organism: Engystomops pustulosus (assembly GCA_019512145.1). Taxonomy (NCBI): domain Eukaryota; kingdom Metazoa; phylum Chordata; class Amphibia; order Anura; family Leptodactylidae; genus Engystomops; species Engystomops pustulosus. The sequence goes on along the minus strand of WNYA01000959.1, from coordinate 51,809 downwards.
GAAGGAGACAGCGCTGTTCTCTGTGCAGTGGTCATAGCATGTTACTGCAGATCAGCTACCATTGTGCAGTGACTCGGATCAGCCACTACACAGAGAATAGCGCTGTCTGCTGCCTGTTCCATTCTTTGCTTATCACCTGGTATGTAGGGGTGCTGGACCCCCACCAATCTGATGTAGATAACCTATTCTTAGGATGGTTCATCAAAAGTTTTGGCCCAAAGAACTCCTTTAAGGTGGAACCTTTCTGGTTACCCCAGGTTTGCGCTTTTGAACCCATTATCCTGCTGACAAACTCCTTTTAAAAGTTGAAACTGTGACCACCAGCAGCCACCACTAGGGGGAGTGTAAGAGCTGGGATTTTCTTTTTTTGCATGAACACATAAATATAATTTAGCCAAAACGCAACTGATCCTAAAATTGTAACAATGTCGGATGTGCATCATTCCCAAACCCGACAGTATTGATGAGAGACTCACAGGACACATCTAGGAGAGACAGTTTCCCAAGACCTCGGTGCAGGACTCGGACGGGAGCCGTCATCTTCCTGACCCCAATGTCAGACAGACAATTATCCTTCAGGTAGAGCTCCCTCAGGCTGCGGAGGCAGAGACATGTTATCATGGGAGAGAACTATAATTATTAACTATTAAGTGAAACTAAGCTACACACTTCCCTATAGTCCTCTTCTCCCCAAACCTGGCGCTGGTCCTCTTTAAAGTTGACATAAGAGTAATAAAAAGCATCCGGGACGCCTCTCGCCGGTCACCTCCCTCTCCCGTGCTGCTTTTTATAAGGCCCCTTCCACACTTGTGTTGTAGATCACGTCAGTCGGATCAGGGGGCGATCAGTGTACGTTTTTTTTTTTTTTTTCAAAACGCACGTGAAAAGGACTCGGGACTGTGGTAAATCTTTTCTATGGCAAAAACGCATTGCACTTGCCTGTGTCTCAGAGTGTGATGCGTTTTTGATGCATCTCCATAAACTATTATGGTGCGTTTTTCACGCACGTGACTTGCAAAAGTAGAGTGTGCTGAGATTTAAACACGCATTAAAAAAATGCAAGTCTGAAAAAGGCCATTGATTACAATGGGTCAGAGTGCAATGCAAGTTCTGCACGTCAAAATCAAACGCAGAACACGCGCGTGAAAACCGCAAGTGTGAAAGAGGCCAAACTCTTTTTAGATAGGTAAATATGTTTAAAGAGGACCTGTCACCCTCAAAACCGGCACTAGGACCTGTTACTAAAGCAAGCAGCTCCTAGTGCTAACACAAACGCAGCAGTGTTATACCGCTAGCATTAGCCAAAACCTCCGATATCACACCCTAACACACACTGCTGCGCTGTACACTAGAAACGCCGGACCGCTCTCAAAGCGTATTCATGAGGGGGCGGATTTGGAGGCAGGATTAGGGGCGGCGACTGCCACATGACACGCGGCAGTCACCGCTGGCCTATGGAGTGAGTGGGGTGGTCTGGGGAAGAGGCAGCGCCTCGGACCGCCCCCTCATGAATACTCTGGACAGCCTTAAGCACCACTGCCAAATTTGTGTTGTGTTGATAGTGGGATAGGCGCTTTCACGACTAGAAAGGTCACACACAGAGTGATGCCACATGTGGCGTTTTTGGTCCGTTTTTCCCAATGATCTAAAAAGATAAACAGGTTGTAAGCAGCCAAAAGCATAGTAAACGGTCAAAAACGCCATGTGTGGCATCACTCTTATTAAGCAAATTGTAAGTTTCAGAAGGTGAAAGTATTAAATCACCGGATAAACCTTATACAAGGCAAAGGGGATCCACAATCACCAGACCTGTCCATGGCCTCAGAGGAAAGGTGTGCGATCAGCTCATGTTCATCCCCAAGTTTACAACATGACAAGTCCAAGACGTGAAGACCCTGAAATGATTTGATCTCTTCCATCTTCTCGGAAACCAACAAGTACCTGTAAAAGACACAGGATAACGTTACATGAGCGTCTGGCAGGGATTACATACATCCACATAATTCGGCCAGAACTGGTGCATGCTTCATAGCGTCATACAGAACAGTTTACAGAACACTTACTTGCTCCGCAGACACAGTGAAGACAGCATCAAGTCTCCATAGGCCTCTGTGAATTTACGAAGGGCAGCAAGTCCGCTGTGGGGATGGCAGAACTGCTGCCTGGACTCTGCAGCTGTGAACAGTCTCTCTGCAACCTGCTCAGGAAAGCCGAGCAGAGAATCCACATGCTGGATGTTATCCGCAATGAGGTCCAAGGCCAAGGTGAACAGGGACTTGGCGGAGTAGCGCAAGCTTCCCTGCTCTGTGTAGGTAAAAACAAAGGGCTTCTCCTTGGGCTTACACGCGTCTCCTTGTCTGACGCAAAGTTCAACCGAAAAACCTTTTGAAAAGAGTCTGACAGGAGGAGTCTTAACGCGAGGACAATGAGATCCGGCCACAGACAGCCGACCTTTCTCCCGCACATACACAGGACCGGAGTCTTCACTTCCTTGAAGGTCGGAAAAATGCGACATCTGCAGATAAAATGGGGCAAAAATAGTAAACTTAGTACATAAGATCTTATCATTGAGGTATCAGGTTATGCTTTAACCCTTTAGGTCGCGCTGTGGCGTTTGTGCTGCATGTGCCGATGCAAAGGCTCCATCCACAATCACATGGTGAGGTAACGTAGCGTTTCCATTGTGTCTAGTAAACGTCATGGAAATGCAATGTTCCCTAAAAATGTGATCACGGCTGTAGACTTTGCATTACGTTTCAAAATGCCGGCAAATGCCAGGTGTGACCGTGGTATTAGGGTTACTTTGGACGCCAAGTCACTGGTAGAGATGAGAAGTGGACCCGATGGTCGGTTTTGGGTTCCCCGGTCAATCATAGCCATGGCTCGGTGCTAGGGTGGCAATTTGCCAGAATGGCTGCTCAGCCTCCAATACGGCAATATGTCCGGTACCGGCAGCCGAACCCGACTGTCAGGTCCACTCATCTCTAATCACTGGCCAATAATAATCTGCAGGGGATTTAGTGTCTCAAAAGTCAGAGTTAACATGATAAATTTTTAAAAAATACAGTAAAGCAGAAAACTATCTGCACTTTACTCCTCAAAAACCTTTAAAAATGTATAAATAACCTCAGTTCTGGGATTCAGCTCAGATAAGAGCATTTTTTGTAAAGTTGTAAAGACTGATATATAGCCATAAAATTAAACAGTTCCCGCCAGATAAAGTCATGTTATAGCCGCTCAGTGTGAACACTGCTGAAGTTACACATCCCCGTAGTCACCTCTGTCCCCCGGAGCACAGCCGCCCGGAACCTTTCTCACCCGGAACATCTGTGATGCGGAACGTTTCTTTCTCGATGCCGGAAGAACCCATTACAGGTGCACTTCCGGGTTATGTGATCACTTCCGGCAGAAGCGTCCGGTCTCCTAGTAACAGCCTGACAACAGGACTGGAGTCTGTGGTGCCATGACCCGGGCGGGTGACCTGTGTCTGAGCTCGGCGGGAGCCCGGGTGTCTCTGGCCACGTCCAGCGATGACAGACACCCGGCCGAGTGCATCATTGATGGGTGAGAAGACTCCTGGATCAGCCAATCAGATTGTAGCTTTCGTTTTTCCACTTGGCTATCGAAAATGAAAGGATTGCTGTGATTGGATGCAATGGCAGATGACACATCATTAACCCTTTCATGCTCTGTTTTATACCCTACGTGTATATTATATAAATTATATGTATATATATTATCTGTACGTGGCAGATGTGTGGCACGCTCCCTATGAAGTGTTATACACCCACCTACAGATGCCACATCACAGGGGGACCTCCCCCTGATCATATCTGATGCGCTTGTGGGGTGCAGAGCGGATGTCGGGTGCCCATTAGTCCAGTGAAGGGTCCCAGTGCTGCCATTGATGGGCAGAGCATGAAGGAGTTGTACCGACCTAATCCACATCATGGGGGGTGACAAGCAGATGGTCGGGGGTCCAACTTCCTCACCAAATACAAGGACAAGACCCCCAGCAATCGAGGAGGGGGTCCTGCTCTCACTAAGGATAGAGCGGCCATGCTGTGGGAGCATCGGAAATCTCCAGGACTCCCATCAGATTGAATGGAGCAGCAGGACGAGCGCCCATTAGTGAGAACAGGACCCCCAGCAGTCTAGAGACCAGGGAGGGGGGTCCTGTTCTCACTAATGATAGAGCGTCCGTGCTATCTCCACAGTCCATGGTCCTGGAAGCAGATGGCGCCACTCGCTGTGTAGTGGCCGTGTCAGAGAACTGCAGATCACATTTCTGATGCAGAATCATTGTCAGGTGTGAATAGAAGCTGAAACTGGTTGTAAAGTCGTGAGGAAGATGTACAAGCCGCCAGCATCCCAATTATACAGGGATCAGTGATCCTCAATTGTTATTACTTAGGTTTTTAGTTGAGGAATCATAACTATTGGGGAATAGTTGTTATAATCCAAGGTGGACGATCATCCTGATAAACCCGGGACATTCCTCACAGGTCCAGGCAGCGGGAATGTGGTATCTTCTTATATTTATATCCACGGCCTCCTCCACTTTGTGCTGTAGCTTCACAGGCTGTTACACTGTGAGATGACAGCAGGCAGAGGGAGGGGGAGTGCTGAGGGTGCAAGGGAGAAGGTGGCACAGTGTAAAAGCCTGTGAAGATAAAGTTGGGGAAGGGGGCTCTGGTAACACCCCCTTAGAGTTCTTCTGGTGCATTAGCATAATTTTAGAATGAAGGAGGCCATGAATAATAAATATAAGAAGATACCACAGTCCCGGTGCCTGGAGCTCATAGAAGGGATAACAAGGCCTTTATTGAAGATAAAGTACAGGTAACTATTGCTTTCGGATGCCCCTCTATCTTCAATAAAGCCCTTGTTATCCCTTCCATGAGCCGGATCTGTAAAAGTGCACAAGGGGAGATGAGGATGAAAGCTTGAGGAGAGGAGCTGGATCGGTTGTGACAGTCACAATGAGTAAGTGTCTATCTTTGTTTTCTAAGAAGTTCCTGAATCTTTTTGCATCTTTTTCTAGAAATCCAGAGACCTTTTGGACCACCACAGGGATGTTCCCGCAGGAATTTATCATCAGTTTGAATGGGTTACAGAAGATTGGAAAGATCATCATTGAAAGTTCATCAGGTAAGTATCACAGGGTAAGAGGGTACACAGAGGGTTTGGCTGTGACCAGAGACCCCCCTGCAACTCCTGACGTGATGGTAGGGATTAGGGGAGCAATAAGTGCGCAATTGTGATTCACTTCCATTACTCCCAGGGCCACACAGGTCACAGGACAGGACCCATAATTTCCATGTAGCCTCCATCTAAGGCCACATTCACACACTGCATTTGGAATTGCTTATAGAGAGCAGTGGGGAAGAGCTGGACCTGATCACCGGTGCGTTTAGACCTGAACACTTGTAGTCAGTAACAAGCTAATTATTTAGAATTGTTTCCCTGTAAAACACGTGACAATCATTCCTGATCACAAACCTTTAGGCAGCGTTCACACGTGGCGTTTACATTGTGTTTGAAACGCTACAGAACAGCTGAGGAGAGGCGTCTACAAAATGCAATGATAGTGTGACATTAGAGGGAATCTACCGCCTGTATATCCAGCTTATTATCCAAAGACACCTACTGGTCAGCATTGTCACATTGATACAGGTTCATATCTTCATTACCACGGAAACTGTGTCATTTTAGCAATTCACAAGTTAGTCTTTGGCGCTATCCAAGCTGAATATCCAAGTGGTAGAATTCTGGTAACGCATGTGTTAACTTCAGGCTAACATCTGCATTTTGTAAACAATATGTTTACGGATCATAATGACGCAAATCTCCTCTCCTTAGCCGTTGTATTGTGTTTCAAAACGCAATGAATTGCCGAAGGATTGAAGCTCCTCCCTGCTGCACTGGAATTTCATTTCTGACCATCAGATCGCTCAACATACAGAGTCTGCACACAAGCGGAGCACTACTCTCATCAGGAGCTGGGAACCAGCACCTTGTTATTAGCACATAAGTTATAAGTGAACGACCCCGGGGTATAACATGTAAAGAAAGCAGAAATGTTCTATGCTCTCCAGCACGTCACCATACTGCCACATAGTGGCCACACAGCGGTAGTGCAGTCATTTAAAGGGACATATCCTCAGCTTTCCCAGTGATTTGGTGCTAATTCTTAATTGATAGCAGATCAAATCTGCAACTAAACCTTTCTACAATGTAAAATTATTGTGAACTGGGGTTCATTGGACTATTATACATACGTTATACATTATTCACTTCATTCACTAAAAGCAATCACCCTTCTTTCGGATCATGACCTGCTATGATCAGAACCACAAGTTCTGGGCCGATGAAGGCAGCCGGCCCCCTACAAGGCTGGAGAAACAGGGAATGCTGGACCCATAACCAGGCCCAAAATATTCAGATCCAATGACAGTGGGTGTCAGTCGGGGGCTTCATTCATTTCTCTGCAATTCTCTAATACCATTGACTTTATGTATAATTTTCTCTGTAGTTCGAAGCTTAAAAATTTACACGAGTGCAACCAAAGAACCGACAGACTTTGAGCCGTGCACGGACAGAGGTAAGAGCCGCCATGTTGTGACAATCCCCCTGTTACTGACAGGTAGGTTAATGGCCGGGAGCCGGGGGAGCACACAGGACATCAGTATAAATGGAGGAATACGAGGGGCCGCCCTGTAATCCCCCTGTGCTGGGTCCTCCAGAGAGAGAGGTTATTCTGGCAGCTGTTGCTATCCCTCTAGTCTTTGCTCTAGTAGAACATGACTGTCCTCGCCTCGTGTCCCCCCATCTTTGTAGTGACTTCCCATAAAGTCCATTGATAACCATGTATCGGATTATTAGTCACTGCAGTACAGACTGCGGAGGATCCGGCGGAATCGGGAATGTGTGGTTAGGGAAAGTGGAGATATAGAGGAGCTTTACAATGGCTTCTGTATCTGGTGGAGAAGCTAACTCTCCCCTTCTCTACCATTATGGCAAGTGGACAGACAGGACCAGCAACGCAGCGGCCCAGCGCATGTACCATTGTCTCCGCTGGTTTCCACTATAACAGAAATCTCCACCAGATCTGATTGGGACTAAGCAGGTCCGACCTGGTGGAGATTGTGCCCACGTCTACTGAGAGGCCAGAGCTTATTGCTAGATCTTGGCCGGCTGGAGGATCTTAATAGATTCCCCCCCCCCCCCTCCCCTCTATCCCTTGCCCCAGGCCCCATCTCTATTCCACTCCATCCACACAATGATCTGTTGTACACTGTGACAGACCCTCTGCTGATTATTACTGCCCGGATGTGCTACAAAAGTAGAAAGTTACACTGAAAACCTGCAAGATAAGCTGTCGTACAGCACCCTCTGTGGATGTAACATTGAAAGTGAAGCTGTCAAAAGGAATGTAATTTTTAGCTGGTGACATGTTCCAATAGCCTCTGCTATGATGATTGAAATGCCTTTGTCACTATTCTGAATTATTTCAATACTCTATAAAACTTCATTTCACATTACCTGGCTCTCTTCCAGCAGCATGTGTTGAGTCCCGGGGGGAGGGGCAGCTACATCCTGTGTCTCGGTCTCCTCTCCTATACACCAGGGAGGCGGCGGTGGTGAGGAGGAGAGGAGACTGAGACACAGGCACATACAAGCTGCAGCTGCCCGGTCCGCCAATGCAATGTGCACATTTCCTACAGTCATGTTTCTTGTTAGTGTTATAAGAAATTATATAATGTGACGCTTCTTTATTGCAGAACTGGAACATGTGGAAGGACAATTCCACACAGAAGAGATCACAGTAAGTATCACAGGGCGTCCTATAGATTTGCACTTTTCTATTCTCCAAGGTCTTCTCTGGTTTGCCGGGATCGGGGCCACTATGTAAGGCTGTACATTAGGAATCCATAGGGGTGAGGGGGCTTATATAAAATAACATGAGGGGCTGTTTGTGATGATAAACTGGGGAATTTCTTAGGGAACAGGAAACTGTTGTACTTTTAGAATTTTTAATGCCGCCCCCTGAGTTCACTGCAAAGGAGCCACTGAGGCTCTGTCGCCCAGTGTCAGATTGTAAACTAAGCACATACTGGTATTTCAAAATTCAAATTATGCAAATGAGCCAGGAGGCTTATTTGCATAATTTTTAAAGCCTTTTATTCTTAAAAACCTGTATGTCAGTAAGGCTGCATCCATATTACTGATGCATATGCAAGATTGTACTTAAACAAATAGGAGGAGAAGCAGCTGCAGTGTAAAGCATGGACATGTACAGCAGCGGCCTAAGACGCTCAGAAAAGAGGTGTCTGATCAGAGTCCTCAGAGATGAGAAGCCGCCAAACAATCAGGATAGAAGAGTCCGGGAATCATTGCCCAAGTGACCCGGGTATATGTAACCTGTGCGGCAGGTAAACACGGAGCCAACTACTACTTAGCCTCGCGCTGCTATCGCTGCCGCCCAGGTCTAATTTAGTGAGTGTAACAATCTGCAACACCCAGACCCACCCCGGCCGCACGTGTATAGAAGAGGCGGCTGCTCCTAATAGTCTACAGTCACGAGAAGGGGCATGACCTCTGCATGACCCCACTGCTCCCCCCCTGCAGCCCCCATAGAGATGGCAATGGCCTGATCACTGCAGGAGCTGTGCACCCCTGGAAGTGTGCGGCCCCAATAACAGGGGAATCCTCTGTGCCCCGAGGTTATGGGGGAGGTCACAACGTGCGAAATAAAAACAAACAAACCTAAGCTAATGAACAGAAGGGTTTGGAGCCACCCTGTCACCTAACCGGATCAGCGAAACCTCTCAGGATATTAACCCTTTAACCCGTGTACAGGATCAGCTCCAGAGCAGTCTTTGTATGTAACCCTGATGGATCAAGCACCGGGAGTCGGATCCATAATCAGGACCAGCCCAATGGGGTCCTAGTCAGTAGCCAAAGGTCATGGCAGGCAGCACAGATTCTAGCAAGGGTCATGTCATCCCGAAATGTAGGTCAGGGGCAAAAGCCAAATACAGATCTATAGAACAAGCCGAGGTCAAGAGCACAGACAGAACCGAATCACAAGAGTCACCTGTGGCCAATGCAGGCGGAAAGAAGCTCCAGACACCGATACCAGCAGAGGGGACGGCGGTTTCAGGGGGTTCCAATCTCTGTGCTGTTCTTGTAGGGGGGGACGAGCCTTGAATTGCTTTTCCATGTTCTAAATGTGAAACTCTGGTCCTCTCAGCTCCCGGGGGTGCAGGCGGCTCACCATGCGATTTGTTCGTCCTCTCCGGATACGATCATTTGTGGCAGTGCGGAGCGTATCGGCGGAGGAAGACGCCGTGTAAACCTGCATGGAGGACCATCCCCGGACCCCTCTGTGTGCCCCTCTGTGTGCCCCTCTATGTGCTCCTCTAGGGACCTCTATGGGCCCGCACCACATATTACCTGTGTATTGTGGTGTATTCATAGTTTCACTATGTGATGTAATAAACTATCTGAACATCTCGATTCTATGTAGAGGGGAGCAAGGACGATCTATAAATATATCCAATGGGGGTGAATCTTGTGTTGGTTCCCTGCAGCGCCTCGCGTGGTGACATGAAGAATACACAACCTCCATGTATAGGCGCAGTGCAGGAACAGGATCTTCGGGGAGAGATTAGGATTATGTAATTGTGTATCAATAAGCAACAAAACCGGTTCCATAAACATTTGTATTGTTCCTCAGAGAACAGGACGTCTCCAGATATTTGCAATATCAGACTGCATAGCCAGCTCGGCTTTAGGCCACAAACTTCACAAACTAATAAGTGGCAGCGGCCCGTCCTGAGAGGAGATCTGTGGCAGGTAATCCGGTGCACCCCAGGAGCGCTCAGCGGATTTCTGGGGTTAGAGGTCGCAGTTGTGCTGCGACGAGTGCTCATGGGGCATCTGGGGTCATAGGTAGAGGTCATGGTTGTGCTTGCGAGAGGCATAAGAGAGGTCGTGGTGGTGAGAGCACTCACAGCGAGCCTAAGGTCACAGGTAGAGGTCATGTGGTGAGAACACTTCAGAGGAAGTTAGGGGTCACAGGTGAGGTCGTGGTTTGTGCTGGGGAGGCGAGTGCTCACAGGGCATCTGGGTGGCGTAGGTAGAGGTCGTGTGTGCTGGCGAGAGTGACAAGGTAGAGGTAGTGGTGGGAGAAGAAACACTACAGGAAGTCTGGGGTCACAGGTAGAGGTCATGGTTGTGCTGGTGAGATCTCTCTCGGGACGGCTGGGGTCACAGGTAGAGGTCGTGGTTGTGCTGGTGAGATCTCTCGGGGCGGCTGGGGTCACAGGTAGAGGTCATGGTGGTGAGAGCACTCATAGGACGTCTAAGGTCACAGTTAGAGGTCGTGGTTGTGCTGGTGATAGTGCTCTGAGGACGGCTGGGGTCACAAGTTGTGGTGAGAACACTCATTGGAAGTCTGGGCTCACAGGACGTGTGTCTGGGGTCACAGGTCGGTGCGGTAGACAGAGGGTCACAGGTAGTAGTCGTGGGTTGTGCTGGGGACATCTAGGGACATCTAGGGTCACAGGTAGAGGTCGTGGCTGTGGTGAGAGTGCTCACAGGACGTGTGTCTGGGGTCACAGGTCGGTGTTTGACATAGACTCAAAGGGTCACCAGGTAAGGCTCGTGGTGGTGGGGACATCTAGGGATATCTAGGGTCACAGGTAGAGGTTCGTGGTGTGGTGATGAGTGCTCACTAGTAAGTGTGTCTGGGGGTCAGGCGGTCGGGTGCAGTAGACAGAGCGGTACAGCGTAGGTTGTGTTGTGCTGGGGGAATCCTAGGAATTATCTAGGGTCACAGGTAGAGGTTGTGGCTGTGGTGAGAGAGCTCACAGGACGTGTGTCTGGGGTCCAGTTGGAGCTCAGGCTATTTTGTCTTCTCCAGGACACCCCGCACCTCCTCCGGTTTGTAGCCCCAGGGGCCCATGTTGCCCTATAATTAGAACATTACATTACTGAATGAAGCAATTTCACAATCCTATTGGCTGGTTACATAATTTCTGGTAACACCAATCATTATCGTTACAATTGTTCTCATTCTTCTCTCGATTAACCAGATAATCACCAGGTCCAATTCTCCCCCAAACACTCACTTCATGTGGGTTTAACGCTTGAGGCTTTTTGGGGGGTTGGGTTTACCAAAACCTTGGTCACTTGAATAGGACTGAGTTGCAGATGAATCATGTGACCATCGGACCTGTAGGGATTGTAGACTTGTGGCTCCTCATGGGCGGGGCCTTTATAGACATGTTATGTAGGGCTCTGTCCCCAGGTACCACCGCCCACATTACCTTATAGATGACCTTCCCCTCCTGCAGGATGTACAGCCTCTCGGGCAGGGCTGCGTACTTGGCGCTGCACAGGTTCTGCATGGTATCTACCACCACGGGGCAGGAAGGCAGCTCCTCCATCAGCCGCTTGGCCGCAGAAAGACGATCCTGGATGTTCTGATGTTTCTTTATGGATATGTTGTTTTTTAGAGCCCATCCATCTACAGGGGGAAGGAAACGGGGCAGCTCAGTACAGGAGCCGGTACTGGGGTCATCAGAACCAGTGCATATCATGAGCTGGTACTGGGTCATCAGTAGAATCAGACAATACGTATGTCTCGAACAGCATATCCGGTACGTGGGTCATCAGAACCAGCACATATCAGGAGCTGGTACTGGGTCATCAGAACCAGCACATATCAGGAGCTGGTACTGGGTCATCAGAACCAGCACATATCAGGAGCTGGTACTGGGTCATCAAAGCCACAATATCAGGAGCTGTACTGGTCTCAACCCGCCATATCAGACCTTGACTGGATATCGATACTGGATAAGCTATCAGATGTAAGTGTATGGGGGGTCCATCCGAACCAGCAATATCATTGAGCTGGTATCTGGGGTCATCAGACTACTGTATAAGCTATTAGTGGGTCAGTGTTAAGGGGGGTCCATCAGAACAGTTACATTCATCAGGTTTTACTGGTTGGGGTCTCTTCCTTGCCCAAGAAGCAGAGTACTCCTGCGGAGGTACTACTTAGTAGTATATATATATATATACAGTTAGTGACGGGTCCCTGGACACCGTAATTAATAAATCTCGGCCCGTCTTTTGGCTAAAAATTTGTTTCCTCACATCCTCATTACAAAATCATCTTTATTTTCTGTCATGTCAGCGGGAGTGTCCTGTCGCCAGTGGCCCCTACACCGGCTCCTCACGTCCATGTCGACCAGGGTGATGTCATCTAGGTCCTTACAAAATGTAACATCTACCCATGTGTGTATCTGCGGGAGAGTCGGAGATTGCAAAGGAGCCCTAGTGATATCACCTGGGTCACATGACGTGAAGTGCGGTAACAATGCTGTGAAGAGCCCCTCCACGCTCAGCAAGCATGCTCTGTGTAAACGTTTACCCTCATGTCACGAGGTCATGGACTTTAGTTCTGTAGTTGTATTAGCAGATGGTCCCAGTGCTAGTTCAACACCAGCAGCAGCAAGTCCCGGCCAGTTGAGACCGTGTCAATCAGCGACAAGGTAGGCGGGGCAGTCATATAGATGCATATGCAGGAGCGCCCCCGGTTCATATCACTGGACTCGACATCAGGTGAACTGTGTAGAAGTTTAGAACTAAATGTTTAACTTTGCAGCCAAAGACGGAGGAACCATTAGGGATAAACGGCCGATGCTTTGTACTCATAGGTTTTTGGGGGGGATTTATTTTGCGTGGGGGACTGTAAAGGCACGGTTCTGTTTAAGGGGAAATTAACGTTAATGGGGGGTGGAGATTAGAGAAAAAAAATAAGTAAATCTCCCATCAAACTCCATCCTGAAATCCGGGACATTCCTCATAATCCGTGCAACGGGCACATCAACTCATAATCGCGGCAACCGGAATTCCCCATAGATCAGCACCGGGACATTCTACTCATAGAATCAGCAACCGGACATCACTCATAGATCCAGGCACCGGGACATTTCCACACCTAGACATCCAGCACCCGCCGGGACCGACACTCATAGATCCAGGCCCGGGCATTACTCTAGATCAGGCACCGGGGGGACACTACTCATAGATCCAGGCACCGGACATCACTCATAGATCCAGGCACGGGACTTCCCCCATAGATTCCCAACAGTACATCCTCATTGGTAAGATCCGGGCACCGGGACATTCCCATAGATCCGGCACGGGATTACTCATGTAAATCCGGCCCGTGACCTTCCTCATAGATCCCAGCAACGGACTGTGGACTCTTCTGATATATGTATCTGTGGCTCCTTCCTTCTCATATAGCTCTTGATAATTATGCTATGAACAAGGGGCTCTTGGGGGTTGTTACACAGAGCCCCCCGTGCTGTAGATTCACAGGCTGTGTACACGGTGCATGTCAGGAGGTGCCCAGCTTGGCGCACGTTTACGCGAGTGACAACAATTCGTGAGTGCCGCATTAAATAAAAACTAAGACTAAGCAGTAAGAGCCGGTCCAGGGGCCCAGAACTGACGCAGACAGAATCATAGATCCATAGATCAGGACAGATATCGTGACCCCGGCGGGTTCTACCTTCTGCGTGACTCGGTCCAATAGAGTAATCAGAAAATCGGCCACCGAGCTGAAATCCTGGACGAGCTTATTGAACTCGCTAAGCTGAAGAAGAACGGGGGTCAGGTGCAGCTCCCGAAGTGTGAGGACCAGGGGCGCGGACCTGGCGGACAAAAAACATCACAGAATCTCGAGAGAAGGGAATGTCATCGCATCAGGGTGAGGGCACACATGGCGTTTGAAACTGTTTTGGTCCGTTTTTTAGCAATCTATTAAAAAACGCATGCGTTTTTGACAGGTTTTTTCGAATTTGCGCAATTTTAAAGGACAAAAACTGATGCGTTTTTTAACGGATTGCTTAAAAAACTGACCAAAACGGTTTCAAAACGCCCGTGTGGCATCACCCTAAGGTGCAATTTGGAAAACAGGGAACAAGTAATCTGCTTGTACATTCCTTTCTTATAGAACAAAGTTTCCAGTAACAAACAATAAAAAGGGAAACAATAAACTTTGTAATAAATCTAATTTATAGAGAACCCGTCATCAGGTGTTACCCACACCAACCAGCGTCAGGAGGAAATGTCCGCTTGATGTAAAATCTCCCCCGGAGTCAAATATGACTCTTCTCTGCCTCATTTCACATGAGATGAGTCAAGTTTAGCGCTTCCAGGAGGTGTGTAACTTCAGTAGGAGCTTGAAACATTTGGAGGAGATTTTTGCTTCAAAGAAGTAATTCAGAAAGGACATTTCTCACCCCGACCTCTAAGGGTTTTCTCCTCCAGTTACCTGTCTCTTCCCTCTCTTATCTTCTTTTCACTCTCAAATCCCTACACAGATTCCTCTTGCTAGCAATATGAACACCTAGAAGGTGCGTGGAGAGGGAGGGGGGCACAGTACCAGGTCTCCCCCACCCAACAGCGCAGCAGATGTGGAGGATTACAGGTCACCAAACGCAGCAGCGTTAGTCCTCGTGGTCATAACCCCAGATACTGACCTCTGCATCATGCGCCACAAATCTTACAGCATGAACAAAAAATGGAGCCCACTCCCGTGCGCCAGTATTCAATACCCCGGCCGACCCCCCCTCGCAGAATAAACAGGTAAACTGCACCAGTACGGACGGCACGAGTGTTCAATAAGCAATCGGCAATGTCTATCGAGCAGCACAGAAAAAGCACGAAACAGTACGAGGACTTCTGTGGGGACCTGTCATAGGGTTTAATGATGCACATGACAGGTTCCCTTTAAGTCCCATTAGGTCCACTACTCCCCCCCCCCCCCCCCCATAGCTCTTGAAGTACAGTCCAGCCAATGGAGAAACTCCTTTTGTAGCCGCAAGACCTGAATGTAATAGAGAACTTTTATCACCAAACTCTTCGCCTGTGTGATACCCACAGGAGCATCACTACAGCGCTCCAGGACGTGGTTGTTACGGCGGGTGCGCATCTAAATAAGGGCTAGGCTCATTTTTGTCGTTCTCCAGGACACCCCGCACCTCCTCCGGTTTGTAGCCCCAGGGGCCCATGTTGCCCTACAATTAGAACATCTCATTACTGAATGAAGCAATTTCACAATCCTATTGGCTGGTTACATAATTTCTGGTAACACCAATCATTATCGTTACAATTGTTCTCATTCTTCTCTCTGACTGGCTGGAATTTTACCCTAGAATCACCAGGTCCAATCTCCCCCAACACTCACCTCATGTGGTTTTAGAAACGCTTTTTTTGGGGGGGGGAAGGGGCTTTTTGGGGGTTTGGGTTCAAACTTGGTCCCTTGAATAGGACTGATTTCATAGTTTTATATATACGTTTGAAAAAAAGCACTTGTCCCAACAATTTACACCATATTTTGTATGGACCCATACAAAAATATGTGGTTAATTGTTCCAGATTAAATCAAATCAAAGACAGGGGGGCACTGTCTCCGTTTGGAGAAACCAAGGTTTATCACCGGAGCGACAGGGCTGTTTTTACTAGGAGAAACGGTCAATATGTTGAAGATCCTGCCTCCGGCGCTGGTCACACGCAGGGGACAGCGAGAGCTCAGGCGCTTGTTCACAGCAGGGACAGCAGAGAGCTCAGGAGTCAGAGCACAGCAGGGACAGCAGAGAGCTCATGGCGCGGTCACAGCAGGGACCATAGAGCTCAGGCGCTGGTCAGCAGGCCAGCAATAGAGCTCAGGAGCATAGCAACGCGGGGACCAGAGAGCTTCAAGAAGGTCTAGATGCCTTTTTTACACCTAAATAATATTGATTGTTCAGCTATAGGTATTGTTTCCCCCTAAATCCCTTCCTCATCAATCCTAAACCCTTTCCTTGGTTGAACTTGTTGGCCACGTGGCTTTTTCAACCGTATAAACTATGAAACTCAGTCCTATTCAAGTGACCAAGTTTTTGGAATCATGTTGCAGATGAATCATGTGACCATCGGACTTAGGGATTTGTAAGCTTGTGGCTCCTCAATGGGCGTGGCCTGATAGATCTGTTTATGTAGTGGCTCTGCCCCCAGGTACACAACCGGCCCACATTACCTTATAGAATGACCTTCCCCTCCCCCCTCCTGCAGGATGTACACATCGCTCTCCTCGGGCAGGGCTTGCGTACTTGGCGCTCACAGGTCTGCAATGGTATCTTACCACCAACGGGGGTCAGGAAGGCAGCTCCTCCATCAGCCGCTTGGCCGCAGAAAGACGATCCTGGATGTTCTGATGTTTTTTCTTTATGGATATGTTTGTTTTTTTAGAGCCCATCCATCTACAGGGGGAAGGAAACAGGGCAGCCTCAATACAGGACGCGGTACTGGGTCATCAGAACCAGCACATATCAGGAGCTGGTACTGGGTCATCAGAACCAGCACATATGCAGGGCTGGTACTGGGGTCTCAGAACCAGCAACTATCATGACCTGTACTGGGATTATCTGACTACTGGATCGCTATCACCTGTCATGTATAAAGGGTGGGTCCATCCGAACCACACATATCATGAGCTGGTAGGGGTCATGGGGTCACAGACTACTGGGATAAGCTATTATTGTTTCAGTTTAATAGGGGGGTCCATCAAACCCTTAAATTCATCAGGTGCTTACCTGGCTTGGGGTCTCTCCCTTCCTGCCCAAGCATTAGAGAGTAACTAAGCCTCGCAAAGCAGAGTACTCCTGCAGTACTACTTAGGTATATATATATACAGCTAGTGACGGTGTCCCGGTAGCCGTAATTAACTAAATTCTGCCCTTCTTTTTGTAAGACTAAAACTTGTTTCCTCACATCCCCCATAAAATCATCTTTATGTTCTGTTACCCCTTTCATCAGTGTGGTGGTCCCTGTCCAGTGGCCGCCCCTCCCACCTCTCCTCATCGTTTCATCACACTATCATGTCATGGTTACCAGGTGATGTCATCTAAGGTCCTTGGCAAATGTAAAAATCGACCCCCATGTGTGTTCTGAGGGAGGAGTCGGAATTGAGCAAAGGAACCTTTATATGATATCACCCTGGTCCCATGACGTGAAGTGCTGTACCCATGATTAGTATAGAGCCCCTCCACGCTCCAGCATGCTCTGGCATAAACGTCGTTCTACCCCTAATGCTCACGAGGTCATGGGACGTTTAATGTCTGTAGTTTATATGTAGCAGTGGTCCCAGTGCTAGTTCCACCACAGCAGCAAGTCCCGGCATTGAGCCTGTCAATCAGCGACAGTAGGCGGGGCAATGCACATAACAAAACTCCCCATATGCAGGAGCGCCGTTCATATCACTGGCTCGCATCAGGTGAACTGTGCAGAAGTTTTACGAACTAAATGTTTAACTTTGCAGCCAAGACAGGAAGCCCCAAACACCCAATTAGGGAGACTGGCCGCTGCTTTGTACTCATAGGTTTTTTGGGGGGGATTTATTTTTTTGCGTGGTGTGAACTGTAAAGGCCGGTTCTGTTTAAGGGGAAATTACGTTAACTGGGGGTGGAGATTTAGAGAAAAAAATACAGGAAATCTCCCCTCAGAGACTCCATCCTGAAGTCATCCGGGACCAATCCTCATAGATCCGGGTCATCCCGGGACATGTGGGGTCGTATTATATCTCTTATCCATGGCCTCCTTCCTTCTGATTCCTTCTGATATCACAGCTCTTATAATTATGCTAATGAACCCAGAAGGGCTCTTTGGGGTTGTTACCAGAGCCCCTTCTGCGGTAGCGTCACAGCTGTTACCCACTGTGCACTGCATCAAGGAAGTGACACCAGCTTGGCACACACGTTTAGCGAGTGACACAATTCTGTCGATCGCCGCATTAAATAACAACTCAGACTAGCAGTAAGAAGCCGCTCCAGGGGCCCAGAACTACTTGGCGCAGACAGAATCACATAGATCCATAATCATGACAGAATATCGGACCCGGCGTTTCTTACTTCTCCGTGAGCCTCGTCCAATATAGATAATCAGAGAAAATCGTCCACCTAGTCTTAAATTCCTGTACTAGCTTATTTGAACGCTTAAGCCTGAAAACGAACTTGTGTGTTCATGTGCATCTCCCTAATTTTGTAGGACCAGGGTCGCGGACCGGGGACAAAAACATCACAAATCTCAGTAAGGCAAATGTCATCAGCATCAGGTGCAGCTTCACACCCATATGACAAAGTAATCTTGCTCTGTACCTTTCCCTTCCTATCCTTTATAGACCAAGTTTTCCATGTACAAATAAAAGGACCAATAACCTGTGTATAAATCTCTTCTAATAGATAACCGTCATCATGTGTTACCCACAAACCAGCAGCAGGGAGGAAATTTCGCTCTTTTAATGTAAAAAAAATCTCTAAAATCTCCCCCGGAGTCAATATGACCTCTTCTCTGCTTCTCCTCTGCCTCATTCCACATGAGATGAGTCAAGTTATAGCGGCTTCCGGAGGTGTGTAACTTCAGATAGGAGCTTGAAACATTTGGAGGAGATTTTTTTTGCTTCAAGAAGTAAACTCCGAAAGACATTTCACAACACCCCCGACCTCTAAGGGCGCTGTCCCACGTTGCGTTTGCAAATGCAGACCACACCGCGCCCAACAGGGCGGTCCGCGGTTTCCAATCGCATCATCACGTTTTTCTCTATGTTTCCTATGTTCTATGGAAATCGCCGATGCGATCGGACCGCGGACCTCCCCATGTGCGTGGTTTGGTCTGCCTTCTGCAACTGCAACGTGGACAGCCCTAGGGTTTTCCCTCCTCCAGGGGTGTTACGTTTGTCTCTCCCTCTAGATCTTCTTTTCATCATTCTCAAATCCCTACCAATTCCCTCCTTGCTTAGCAAGTATGAACAACCTGAATCTGCCTTGAGAGGAGAGGGGGGCACGTAACAGGTCCCCCTAAAAAAAAAAAATCCCCCAAACGCGCATAGATGTGGAGATACAAGTCACACAATGGAATACACAACAACTATACACCTGACTGATTGTGGGGCAGGCAAAGCATCCTCATCATGTAATAACATACACAAAAATTTGAACATGAGTGAACTACCACCCAAAACGATAAATTTAATTGCAACAAAGAATACTTTATTCTGTGAAAAAAAAATACATAACAGTAGATACATTGTCTGTACCACCAGCAACAAAAATTAGCAACTCTGCATGGTACAATAAATGGCTAAACACCTAGCCTCCAGTAGGTGAGCCAGTCATTAGAGCTGTTTTATAAAGAGCCACTGCACTCTAGTGCATGGTAACAAGGCATGTAAATAAAACAATGACCATAATAAATGGGTATGACCAAAGCGTAAACATATACCACAAGCCAAAATGCTGACCAGCAGAGGATTGCCCCCAAGTCCCACGCTCAGCAGCGTTATCCTCGTGTAACATACCCCGATTACGGGACCTCTGCATCTTCGCCACAATTCTTCTACAGCATGAACAAAATATGGAGCCCACGCCCCTTAGCCCAGTAATTCAATTACCTGGCGCCCCCCGTGCAGACTACACAGGCAACTGCACCAGTAAGACTGCACGATGTTTCATAACACTGGGCTCCAATGTCTTATAAGGCAGGAAGTGTCATGTCACTGTAATAGCCATGGGGCATGTTATTCATAAAATGGTGTGTTACTATGTGTAGTGTGGTACTATATTCAGGGTGGTACTCTGCATGGTGACTATGTGCCGTTTGGTACTATATGCGTGTGTACTATTTCAGGGTCCTGTTTACTATGTTTTGTTACTATGTGGCATGTCTCCTGTGTAACTATGTGCAGGGAGTGTACTAATGTGGAGTGTGGTACTATGTTCAGTGTGTACTATGGTGCATTGTCCTGTGTACTTGGTGCAGGGTCCTGTTGTACTATGTCAGTGTGTACTAGGTGCAGTGTAACTATGTGCCGTGGGTGCCTGTGTACTATGTGCATTGGTGTACTATGTACAGTGTCCTGTGTACTATGTGCAGGTTCCTGTTACTCTGTGCAGTGGTGTACTATGATGGCGTGTCCTGTGTACTATGTGCAGTGTCCCTGTGTACTATGTGCATGTCCTGTGTACTATGTGCAGGGTCCTGTTTTACTATGTTGCAGGGGGGTGTGTACTATGTGCAGTGTCCCTGTGTACTATATGTGCAAGTGTCCTTTACTGATGTGCATTTCCTGTGACGATGGGTCAGGGTGGGACTATTGGGGGCGTGTCTGTGTACTATTTGCAGGGGTGTGTACGGATGTGCAGGGTCATGTGTACATTGTGCTGGGGTCTGTGTACTTTGTGCAGGGTTCCTGTGTGCTATGTGCACAGGGTCCTGTAGTCTAATGTGCAAGGGGTGTACTATGTGCAGTGTCCTGGTGGTACTTATGTGCAGGGTGTACTATGTGCAGTGTCCTGTGACTATTTGCAGGGGTTCCTGTGTGCTATGTGCCACAGGGTCATGGTGCTATGTGCAGGGTCCCTTTGTGCTATGTGCACGAGTCCTGTTGTACTAATGTGGCAGAGTCCGTGTACTACTGCATTGCCTGTGTACTATTTGCAGTGTCCCTGTGTACTATGGTGTCCAGTGTGTTACTATGGTGCAGGTCTGATGTACTATGTGCAGGTTCCGTGTACTATGTCATGCCTGTGATATGTGCAGTCCCGGTACATGTGCCAGGGTCCTGTGTACTTGGCAGGGTCATGTGTAGCTATGGTTGTCCTGGACTTTGTGAGGTCCTTGTTCTATGTGAGGCCAGGTGTCTATGCTAGGTGTACAGATGTCTGTGTCTTGGCAGGGTGATTATGTGCAGGGTCTGTACTATGTAGCATGTGCTGTACCTTGTGACTATTGTGGTGTACTATGTAAAGGTCAGTTCGTGCCTGTGTCACTGATGTATATGGACAGGTGTACCTATGCCTGTCCTATTGTACTATGTGGAAGTGGTACTTGTGCGGGTCCCCTTGTAAACTATGTGCAGCTGTGTACTATTGCAAGTGATCCCTGTGTATCTATTGCAGTGTCCTGATTACTAGTGCCACAGTGTTGTACTTTGTGCAGGGTCCGTTACTATTGCAGGGTGTACTATTTGCAGGGTCTGGTAGTACTATGTGCAGTGTGTCACTATGTGCAGGTGGTGTACTATGTTCAAGGGTCCTGTGTACTATGTGCGTGGTTACTATGTGCAGGTCCTCGTAGTTCCTTCATGAATACTGGCGCCCCCTGCATCTGCCCCGACACTTTTTTTTGTGCACACCTTTACATGGGGCATGCAACACAATTTGGACTCTCCTGGATAAATCTGGTGGCGGCCCGTAATGACTGAGCCCGACGCTCGCTAGTGCATAAATTTGGTCATCACAAAAGGGCCACGTGTGAGGCGCGTCACGTCTTATACCGTACACGCAGGTTCACGATAGAAAAGACCCTGCAAAGTGTCGACACGAATTGGACGGAGCGGAGTGCCTAGTGAATGGGGTAAAGTATCTTGGTGATCTATACACATGGAAAATCGTTTTGGTGTCCATATTAAAGATAACGATCTCCCTCTCTGCAATGTAGGATTATATCTTACTGATATCGCCGATCAATCAGGCCCGGTTGTATCAAGACCCACAGATCAGAGACTGATGAATTGTCAGAGATAAGTCACATGTTTGAGCTGGAAATCCCCTGAATACATCTGCATGTAACATACCTGAAGCGGCTTCTTCTCAAGAAATCCTACCTAAGGGCCCGCGCCGTGACGCGGAGATGATTCACTTTATATATCACGTGTAGGACTGTGTAGGGTGCATCCTCATTATCGCATTCAGATATAAACTATACACATGAGGTGGAACCGGCCCAAGATCTTCCTTATAATCTAGGAAACAACACCGAATGGGTGCGGGCGGCGCAGACCACGGTCCTCAGCATGTGGAGGTACGGAGTGGTAACACTCCCACTCCCCGGGGCACGTGGAACTGCTGGCCATGTGCCTTCATCTACCGTCCACGGCAGGTGCCAGGACAGGTAACTACTGGAAGAATTTGCATCATTTGTGACAACCACTAGGAGGGGCCTGAGGTCACAAGGTCACAGGAAATGTATCGTTATAATGAAGGTGAAAACAGGGCACTTACTTTTATATCTGGGCCCCCGTTTCCTGCATTTTTCTTATATAACTCATTGATGCGCTTATAATCTATGGTAAAAAGTCTGAAGAGCTGCAGTGGGTGTCACCAGAGCCCCTCGCGGCTTCGGCATCACTGTCTAAACGCCTTCCTCCTCCTCCAGACATTCCTTTCAGCCTGTGAAGTCACCCTACCCCTTCAATCTTGCGTATGGTCGGATTCTCACTGCGCACCAAAAGCTGCTACTCTGCACAACTTTTAAATTGATGCTAATGGGACCAAAGTGCTCTGGGGGAGTTAAAACAGAGCCCTTCAGTGCTGCAGCTTCATCACCAGCTGTTACACTGTGCACGAGCACTCTACTTCTTCGCGATAACAGGGTGCAGAGGGGGAGGCATTGTGACACCTGTGACGCGACAGCACGGAGGGTACTTGTAACACCCCCCCTAGAGCCCTCTGGCTCATTGCATAATTTTAAACATGATTTAAGAAGGAGGAGCAAGGATAACAGATATAAGAAGTACCACAGTCCCGTGCCCGGATCTATGAGGAATTCCCGGTGATTATCAGGATGAGTCTGATGGAGATTCCTTTAAAGAGGATCAAGATCCAACTCTTTGCATCCTACAATTGGCGCTGATCCACTACATTCATTACTTTGGGGTTATGTCAGCAGCCAATATCCTAATTAGTCTCCCTACTATCGGGGTTGGAATGGGGAGTGCCGTCCAGGTACAGCAAGATCCAAAAATAATAAAGTCAGTGTTCAGCAAGTGACGAAGGAGAATTAGGAGATAATGGAGGTCCTTGGGGCTTGTCATACGGGACTTCCTCTTATGTGACATGTCGTCTGTGTGGTCCGAGAACTGTGACCTGTGACCCCTGACCACCACTGCTGAAGCCCAGGGTCACCCCGGCTGGGGGGGGGGGGGGGGGGCCACCATTGTGGTTCTGTCCGCTCCTCAGACTCACAGGGTGTCCCGGTTTCCTGGAGAAACCCTTTAAATAAGACCCTAATCCAACTACTACGGACCTCTGGTTTATGGTCCCATGGACCTTCCTTAAGTCTTTTATCTCCGTTAAAATCCCCTTTTATACTCACTGCGAGGCATCAGAAGGAGGAACCGGACCCGCCTGACGCTCCGAAATCCCGGGAAACATTACATTTATGGGATCGAGGAAACCATTGTTAGTTATCGGCTCTAAGGGAACCTGCCAGCAGCTGATGTGTACAAAATGTTGGGGACAGAGGTATTTGCCCAGATCTGTTTCCCCTTCTTTTCTCATTGGCCTCATGGGATCCCCCTGGGGGGGAGGGGGGGGGTTGGTCTGACGTGGAGGGGCCCTAAAGCCACTGACTGAGGCGCTGTAGGATGTTTACAAATCTTCAGTAAATCTTTTGTTTCTGTTTCTGTGCAGTTTTCTCATTCCTTTGTGCAGTGATATTTATTTTCTATTCTTGAAGCTGAAGGATCCATTCCACCGGGAAGCCCCAATGACCCGCACACGACACTTACCCCGGCCGATAACACTCAGCTACATTTGTAACTCCCTTCAAGGCAGAATTCATCTGTTTCATGGAAATTCCCTGAACATTCGCTGCTTCCATCCTAGGAACATAGGTAACCTGCTTGTACCATCCCCTGGTGGTCTCATTGCCCCTCTACAGACCCTTAGGTTACCCCTTCACCTGAGATAAGTCAAGACTGCAGGGGAGTGTCACGTCTAGAAGTCCCTATCTTCTGTTCTATAGCACCTAGAAACATGCTGCTGGTGTCATATTAAGATAAGATCCGGCTTGTGGTTCAGGACTGGATGTACAGCGATTTCAGGTGTTTTATGGCTATGTATTTACGACTTGTGCAGAAATCATTTTTTACTGTTATAGTGACATAGAATATACTTAGGTTGAGTGCAAAGTACGTAGTTTTCAAGATTACAGACAAACCTTGAAATATAGATCCCTAGGTTGGACCTTTTAGCACCTACTGTAACTGGTGAACATCACAGGGGTGTCCAAGGACGGCCCTGGTTATGTAGCTCGCGCTTATATGAAGGGGTTTCATGTGTTTTTACATTGGATTTGCTTTGTTCCTTTTGCTGCCTTGTGGCTATTGCTCTTGTGCCCCTTCCCTGACTATTACCCTGTAAACCTTCCACAAATTAACTCTTCCTGGCCTGACCTTGGCTTGTCTTTTGACTCCCTTTTTGCTCTGTTGTCTTTGGACCCACTTGGATTTAAACACAAAACCCAAGTCTAGTGATGGGGACTTGGAAGTCCTCCTGCAGTAAAGTCCATTCTTTATTTGACAGATAAAGGAGAGGACCTTAGGGATGGTCCTGAGCTAAACCCATCTGGTGGCACACTGGGTCCCACCTGCCATGGTCCATAGGACATAAAGGCTTCCCGTGAGTGTAAATCCCACTTTCTAGACTTTTTATACAGATTTTCCCATTATATGACAATGTTGAAAGTGTAAAAAAACAAAAAGCCGCGGTCCCAAAAAAGAATTGATAAAGAAGCCGAAGATTCACAACGCTGACAAAATGGTCCAAGGAAGGGAATCTAAGGATTGAGAAGGTCATGGGGCGCATGTTCTAGCCTATGACCCTCTATGGACGCCCCCATCATTACTCTCGCGGCAGATCCCTCCAGCACCTTCTACCACCTCGGAGATAATCCCAGATATGATGAGTTCTCCATTCAGATCCCAACTGGCGTATTGGGCGCAGTATTTCCCCCAAAAAAGCTTCATCTTCAAGGCGCAGCCACATGATCTGCAGAAACGACCACAAAAATTTGAAGGTTGAAGACGGTGGGTCCCCCATGTCCCGTACTGAAACTTGGGAACGTGGGCTCCGGTCATCTCAAAGCGAGACTTCAGAAGAGTCTCCATAGTGTGCGGATCGAGGAGCATGAGGGTCTTCCCCCCACAGACGTAGAGGAAGAGGAGAGCGAAGATGAGAGACTTGTGCACACATCTCCCTGCGCGTCTTATCAGCCGCACGGACATCTCCATATGACGAGACCAACGAGGAACTCGCAGACTCCAGGCTCCTGGCGGTGTTTGTATGCTTATAGTGGCTGAACCTGCTTCAGGAGAGTGTCCCCTGAGGGAAGTATGTGCTGGCAGCCAGCGCAGCGAGGTGTTTCCGTTCCTTTTACAAACACGCTAAGCGACACATGTGAGGAGAGAAAACCAGCGGCGATGTATCCTGGGCTGGGGTGCACTTTGTCACCAAGTCCCCGCTGTGGATACCACAATACTCCATAAACGGAGCCATAAAGACCGTCGCCCTCATTGACTTTCCTAACCTGACAACTTGTAGACGTAATGACAACCGGCTCGTTATAGTGCATGATGGGTAAAAACAGACCAACGACAAGGAGAGCATAGACGTCCATAGAGAAGACCAGACCTGATGATGGATGCATCAAACACCAAGTATGATTGTTAAGGTTAATAGCGGCACTTACCATAGATCCAGGCACCGGGACTGTGGTTCTTCTTATATTTGTTATCCATGGCCTCCTTCCTTTTAAAACAACATTTAAAATTATGCTAATGAGTCAACAAGGGCTCTGGTGCCACTAACAGAGCCCCTCTGTGCTGTAGCTTTACAGGCTGTTACACTGTACAAGATCTCTCCCCCTGGGGGTCTGACAAATGTAACAGCCTTGGAAGCGACGCACAGAGGGGGCTCTGCTAACACAAGCTCTTTCTGACCCTTCATTAGTATAATTATAAAAGTTGATATTAGAAGGCAGGAGGCCGTGGATAACAGATATAAGAGGATACCACAGTCCCTGTGCCCGGATCTATGATAAGATCCGGCAGGATTATCATGTACATTTCCTTTAATGTCCAACCCTTAACCCTCCCGTGAAAGTGAACACATCGCCCCTGCCCAGGTAGAGCACTTCCAGGAGAGTCTTCCACTGTCCATGTGTCAGTCTCAGAGACATTTCCTTCATCTTAATCCGTATGCTAATGATGCAGTGGATGCAACCCTGAAGTCGTCAGCACACAGAGCAACGGCCAGTCTAGACCCTCTCCCTGCAGGGGTACACTGGAAGCAGAGGGCAATAGCTGTGCTCCAGATTCAGTGGACACGTCCTGGGTGCACCACTGCCTCAATTGCATAACAATTCATCTGGGAATATCTTGTACATAATGGAGCATTTCTCTACTGACTGCCTGGCTCCCGAAACCAGCAGAGCACTCACTGCCGCTCGCCCGCGGTCTGGGATGCTAGGATCCGAATTGGAGCACGGCATGCCGGGCACCTCAGGTCTCATACATGACGCGACTGTCCCTAAAGGTCCTTATCCTATAAACTCCCAAAGTTTTTCTCACCATGTATGAAATTCCCCACGTGAGTCCGATCTGCCTCTTCCTTACTGATGAGTCCAGTATATTCACAGCTGCGCCTTCAGCATGAGGGAGGGGGGAAGGAGGGAGCTTTTTTCTCTTCAGCAGGTCACACACAGCCGACATCTCTCTCATTGCTTGAGGAGGGGAACGAGGAAAGGAGTGAAGAGCGATTCAGCGAGTCCTTGGAAAGCCCAGCAACTTTTTGCTAGATCCGAGCTATGGATTTTATCAGAAAAGCACAGAAAGTCACGAAACATACGAGGACTTCGTGGGGGGCCTGTCATTAGTTTAATGATGCACATGACAGGTTTCCTTTAAGTCCCATTAAGTCACTCCTCCCCCCCCCCCCCCCCTCAGCTCTTGAAGTACAGTCCAGCCAATGAGAAAACTCCTTTTGTAGCCGCAAGACCTGAATGTAATAGAGAACTTTTATCACCAAACTCTTCGCCTGTGTGATACCCACAGGAGCATCACTACAGCGCTCCACCGTACCCACAGGAGCATCACTACAGCGCTCCACCGTACCCACAGGAGCATAACTACAGCGCTCCACCGTACCCACAGGAGCATCACTACAGCGCTCCACCGTACCCGCAGGAGCATCACTACAGCACTCCACCGTACCCGCAGGAGCATCACTACAGCACTCCACCGTACCACAGGAGCACACTCAGCGTCTTCACCGTACCACAGAGCATCACTACAGCGCTCCACCGTACCCCACGGAGCATCACTACAGCGCTCCACCGTAACCCACAGTTCATCACTAATCACTACAGCTCGCTCCACCTACCCACAGGAGCAATAACTACAAACAGTCGCTCTCTCACCGACCCACAGGAGCATCACTACAGCGCTCCACTCCTACCCCGGACATCACTACACGCCACTCCACCACCGTACCCACAGGAGCATCACTACACCTCCCCGTACCCACAGGACATCACTACAGCTCTCCACCGTACCCACAGGAGCATCACTACACGCTCCCACCCCGTACACCACAGTACATCACACTACACGCTCCACCGTACCCCCAGGAGCATCACTAACAGCGCTCCACCGTACCCACAGGAGCATACTCACTACAGCGCTCCACCGTACCCAGGAGCATCACTACACACGCGCTCCACCGTCCCACAGAGCATCACTACAGCGCTCCACCGTACCCGCAGGATACACTACATTGCCTCACCGTACCCACAGGAGCATCACTACAGCGCTCCACCGTACCCGCAGGACATACTAACCGCGCTCCACCTACCCCAGTCACTACAACACAGCGCTCCACCGTACCACCCAAGCTACTACGCGCTCCCGTACCCACAGGATCAATCACTACAGGCTCCCTCACCGTACCCACAGGAGCATCACTACACGCGCTCCACCGTACCCACAGGACCATCACATATGCACTACAGCTCTCAACACCGTACCCCAGGAGCATCACTACAAGCCTCTCCCCTACCCACAGGAGCATCACTACAGCGCTCCACCGTACCCACAGGAGCATCACTACAGCGCTCCACCGTACCCACAGGAGCATCACTACAGCGCTCCCGTACCCACAGGAGCATCACTACAGCGCCTCCCACCACCGTACCCCTACGGAGCATCACTACAACGCGCTCCACCGTCCCAGCAGGAGCATCACTAACATCACTACAGCGCCTCCACACCGTACCCACAGGAGCATTCACTAACAGCGCTCCACCTGTACCCAACAGGAGCATCACTACACCCCACAATCAACTACAGCGCTCCACCGTACCCACATGAGCATCACTACAAACAGCCCCACTCCCTACCCAAGGAGCACTAAGCACTACCATACAGCACTCCACTACCCGCGAGCTCACTACAGACCTCTCACCGTACCCACAGGACATCACTACAGCGCTCACCGTACCCACCGGAGCTCACTACAGCGCTCCACCGTACCCCCAGGCAATCACTACACAGCTCCACGCTTACTCACAGGACATCACTACAGCATACCACTCCACCGTACCCACAGAGAGCATCACTACAGCGCTCCCCTTACCCACAGGAGCATCACGTACTCACTCCACCGTACCCCAGGACTTACAATCGCTCCACCTTACACAGGAGCATCACACTATCACACAGCACTCCCTCCGTACCCACAGACATACTACAGCACTCCACCTAGTTTAATTTGTCTGCTAAAGTTAGATGTAGATTTTACACCCAGACTGCACTAGGCAAAGTCAATTAAGTCCATATCTCCAGTACAGTGGTGAAGCGAATAATTTGGCACCTTTAACCTGGATCTCCCCTTCTCATTGTGTTATCTGTTTTTTATTATGATAATACAGTCTGCAGAGTGGATCCGCACATCCCCGCGCATGTCAGGTCAGCGCAAGTCAGGGCGCATCCGCTGATAACATCAGGGAGCTGGACAATATTATTATCATTATTACTTAGACCTTTGCCCAATAATAACCTCTGTTTGTCTGGATTTCACCTCCACATGGTCCTGGGTTTTCTCCTGGTGCCTGGTTTTCTCCTGGGTGTCCTGTTTGCCGGGAACTATCTTACCTTACGCCTCCGCAAGGCTCTCGTGGGTTTTGCTATTTGCAGATTTTGTAGTGAAACATCTGCGGAATCAGGAAGAGATGGATGACCAAAAAACATTGCATTAGTCATTAGTTTAGGGACTACCTGACTATTTAACTGCGCACAGAAAGATGCGAAGCTCATAACTTTGTCTCTCAGATTATATATGACCAGCAGTATCCTATAGGACATTGTAGACAGAGTACTTAACGACTTGTAGTACTGCTGTGATAAAGCTCCTTAGGGTAGATAGGAGCCTCCCATTAGCAGCAGAGGCCTGTGACTCGCCTTGCGTCTCCTTCTCTCCTCGCTCTATCATGTCCTATTGGCACATTACAGAACAGTAACTGAGTCAGAGCTGTTGTGAATAAAAGCCCAACGCGGTTAGATAGAACTTACTACAGGAGCAGGACCCGCTGTCCTCTTCGCTCTCACTCAGCACATCCTAGTACATTATATATAAAAGCACTTGGAGGCGATTAAGAAACTTGTTTACGCAGCAGCAGCCTCTGTGTCGCTTCACTCGGCTCCAGCTTTCTTCTCCCATTACACCTTGTGCACTTAAATGTAATCGCAGTATTTCGGGAACCCCAGGAGGTTCAATTATAGACCCCCTCAATCATGAGACAGAAAATGTAACTCTTTGATGGCCAGAAGTGACCACATCATAGGCATGCAAGCCGCTATTGGGTTACTACAGTAGCTATCATCACAGGGGCCTAACTACAGGGGTAGCAGCCATATCAGCTGAGGGAGGGGAGAGCTGGTCGGGTCAGGGGAGAGCAGCGAGGGTCAGGAGAGAGCGGCGAGGGTCAGGGGAGAGGAGCGAGGGACAGGGGAGAGCGGCGAGGGACAGGGGAGAGCGGCGAGGGACAGGGGAGAGCGGCGAGGGACAGGGGAGAGGAGCGAGGGACAGGGGAGAGGAGCGAGGGACAGGGGAGAGCTGCGAGGGACAGGGGAGAGCGGCGAGGGTCAGGGGAGAGGAGCGAAGGTGAGAGCAGCGAGGGTGAGGGGAGAGCGGCGAGGGTGAGGGGAGAGCGGCGAGGGACAGGGGAGAGCTGCGAGGGACAGGGGAGAGCTGCGCTGCTGCTGCTGTGCGTCTGATAACTCCCCGGACCGCGCTGCAGCCTTCTGTCTATAGCGTCCCGGAAAGCCCCCTAAATCTCCTGCGGTGGTTCTAGGACGGCGTCAGAACAGGCGTCATAATACCAGATCCATACGTCTCTCTTATGTTTTCAGAATTTGATGATGCAACTAATTTACTAGCAGCGAACCCTGACGCCACGACGGTCAGTATCGATGTCCCGGACGAGACCGCGGCCGCACAGCAAGGGCACAGACCCAGAGAAGAGGAAGACGACCTCATAGGCAATGAGGATTCTGATAAAACGGAGGTAAGAACAAAAAGAAGCCCAAAAAATGTACATTTTATAAAATACGTTTTCTAACAACAAAACTTTAAGGTGAAAATGAAGTAGTTGGGTCTTTCCTCGGGAACAAGAATAAGAAACTCTGACAATGGAGAATTGGGCCCCGGGCACAGAGACTTCATGGGGTCCCATATCCAGATGTACAGATCTCTGTCTGACTCTGCGATTATTGGGAGCGGTCCTTATATAAGGAGCATACACTTTCCTGCACTGTATATATATATATGTGTATATGTGTCTCTCCCGCAGCTGCTGAGGGGACAGAGGAAGGTCGCTCCTTTCTGGACCTTCGAGTATTATCAGACGTTTTTCGATGTGGACACTCACCAGGTGAGCGCCGGACACTGATGTTGTTTTTCAGATTTTATCATTTTCACTATTTAAAGTTATAAATTTCTGAACTATTGCAATTTCAGGTTCTTGACCGGATCAAAGGTTCCGTTTTACCGATTCCAGGAAGGAACTTTGTAAGGTTGTATGTAAGAAGTAACCCGGATCTTTATGGTGAGCCGTCACTTTCTCTAGGTTTTTGCAATTCAAGGTAATTTATGGGAAAATATATATTTATCATTATGTAAAACCGGAGCCTCGGCCATCGGCGTCTGACATGGGTCTTGTAAAATACAAACTGCAGCAGTTCCACCTGATAAGGAGGCGCTGACACCTCAGTAGAGACCTGCAGCAGAGTCCCCAACCATCGGGTCCTGGTCTCGTCCTGTGATCACAGCAGCCTGGGTGATTGGCCAGGGAGAGTCCCCAACCATCGGGTCCTGGTCTCGTCCTGTGATCACAGCAGCGGCCCGGGGGAGTCCCCAACCATCGGGTCCTGGTCTCGTCCTGTGATCACAGCAGCCTGGGTGATTGGCCAGGGGGAGTCCCCAACCATCGGGTCCTGGTCTTGTCCTGTGATCACAGCAGCCTGGGTGATCGGCCCGGGGGAGTCCCTAAGCATCGGGTCCTGGTCTCGTCCTGTGATCACAGCAGCCCGGGGGAGTATAATCTGGCAGCTCGGTAACAACTTTCCAGGAGGGAATTTTTCCTGCCACATAACTGATACGTGTGACGGGCGCAGACGCCAGATCCGGGCTCTTACTATTTCTGCAGAACTACAAGTCTCAGGATGTGCAGCAGATGCTGTATCTGATCTCCTTGTCTCTCCCTCCCTCAGTGTCCATCGCTGCCACGGCCGTCTACGCCTACGCCTGGCTGGTGCCGCTGGCCCTCTGGGGCTTCCTGTCATGGCGGCACAGTAAGGTCATGAGCATGGTGTCCTACTCCTTCCTGGAGATCGTGTGCGTCTACGGCTACTCCCTCTTCATCTACATCCCCACGTCTGTAAGTACTGGCGCACGTGCACCTCACTAATGACACAGAGCAGACCGGGCGGCCATTGCTTCCACGCTGTGTACAGGGCGCGTCCCCAGGACGCTCAGTGCTGATGGACTCCGGATTACAGCTTTTATCTGTTTCTTATCTATTTCATTATTTTTAGCTTTTTGTTTAATAATATTGAAGGCGTTTCCCACTATCACTTTTACGTACATCCGGCGCGCTGGCGAGGGGGAGGGGCGACCCAGGGAGAGGCAGGACATGTCCTATCTTTTCCCTGTGTCCAGAGAGGTACGGTGTGAGGCACATGTGTGAGGCACCGCATCGCTTGTGGTCGTGTATACATTGCCTATAGGTTTGTGTGAATTGGGCCTAAGCATAAGACCAGTAGGGGCAGCCATAGAGCACTTACCCTGGTATAATACATGGGGGCGGCCCTTATGGTTATGACATCACTGTCTGCACAGAAGGCAGCAGGACAAGTCCTGAGTCCTGCTGCCAGAGTCTGGTCCCAGCAGGGTGAGTGCGATGTGGGTGACCCCATTAGGGTCTTGTACTTACCCTCATAAAGTTTTGTAAAATTGGCCAAACCTGTTTAATTGTTTGAAGTTCTGTCCACGTTTCCCTTCTGTGGTTCAGATCTTGTGGATCGTGCATTCGGAGATCCTGCGCTGGGTCCTCATGTCATTGGCCATGTGTCTGTCTGGGGCGGTCCTGATGCTGACGTTCTGGCCGGCCGTACGGGAAGATAATCGGAAAATCGCCATCTCCACACTAGTGGCCATCATGATCCTCCACGTGCTGCTGGCGGTGGGCTGCGGGGTAAGACCCTAATGATGTATAAGTGGCGCGGTCAGAGCTCAGTGCGGACCTGTGTGCGTCCTAGAAATCTGTCCCCGGTTACAGTACATTATAATAATTATTGTTTATTATTGTTTTATGTTCTGATATCTCGTAATATTTGTCTCTCTTTGGATTCTTTTTGAAGCAATATTTCTTCGATCAACCGGAAACGGACCACGTGCAAGACGCTGTGACAACTATTATCAATGTGACCAAAGGGACCGTGCAGAGCCGCTAACAAGAGGTAGTGACCCTGCAGAGCCGCTAACACCCGCAGAGCCGCTGACAGGAGGTAGTGACCCCCGCAGAGCCCCCGACAGGAGGTAGTGACCCCCGCAGAGCCCCCAACAGGAGGTAGTGACCCTGCAGAGCCGCTAACAGGAGGTAGTGACCCCCGCAGAGCCGCTAACAGGAGGTAGTGACCCCCGCAGAGCCGCTAACAAGAGGTAGTGACCCCGCAGAGCCGCTAACAGGAGGTAGTGCCCCCCGCAGAGCCGCTAACAGGAGGTAGTGACCCCCGCAGAGCCGCTAACAGGAGGTAGTGACCCCCGCAGAGCCGCTAACAGGAGGTAGTGACCCCCGCAGAGCCGCTAACAGGATGTAGTGACCCCGCAGAGCCGCTAACAGGATGTAGTGCCCCCCGCAGAGCCACTAACAGGAGGTAGTGACCCCCGCAGAGCCACTAACAGGAGGTAGTGACCCCCGCAGAGCCGCTAACAGGAGGTAGTGACCCCGCAGAGCCGCTACCTATAATTATGTTAATGAGCATGGGAGGGGGAAGTTCTCCTGCACAGTGTAACAGCTTAGGAATCTGCAGCACAAAGGTGTTTTGGGAACCGCCCAGTAGTCTTACAGGCTAATTTGCATAATTATAAAAGTTGGTTCATTAGCATAATTTTAAAAGTTGTCTATAGAAGGCAGGAGGCCATAAATATAAGATATAAGAAGATCCCACAGTCCCGGTGCCTGGATCTAGGGGTAGGTGTCCCGGGTTTATCAGGATGGAGTCTGACGGGAGATTTCCTTGTTTCTCACTGTATCTGTCTTTCCATTCTCAGGTGTTATCTCGGCCTCTTCGCTCTGTGGAATCGTTGGCTCCACGCTTTGGGGTATTTGGTGGCGGCTGCTCGGTGCTGGGGCCGGTCCTGGTGCATTATATTCTATATAATAATTTATTGGCCTCCGGGTGTCATCGTGGGGACGTTTCTTTATGATAATTTGTATCATTTATTCTATGACTTTCCTCCTGTGCGGAGATGGAATGGGATGTAAATCCTGGGATCTGCCCTGAATGGATCCGGACCCCAGTTACATCGCTGTCCCGGGGGAAGCTTGTGAGGGGCTTCTCGTCCCCATTGACCCGTCACACGTCCCGGAGGGGAATCTATTCGTGTAAATCCCCAGAAAACAATAAAACATTGCGTCCTTCTTATTTATTACAGTGCGAGAAATTCTAGACCAGCGCTGCGGGTTACAAAGAGCTTCATCTGCCGATCTGTGTAGCATGTACTTGTACAGAGGGGCGGGGCTTGTCAGCAGCAGCCAATCAGAGCTGTGTTTATATGTGCAGCGTTAGTAACACTGTGATCGGATTGGTTGCTATGGGCGACATCTGCTGTAATTTTCTGACCTTTCCGTCTCCATTACTATAATTTATACTGAAGCCGATGAAGACGACGCCTGAGGCCGAAATCCACAGCAACGATCCGGCGCCGGCCGTGACATCCACCAGTAATAATCGTATAATAAACTGCTGTATCTCAGCTTTGGCTCCTTCATTCTCATTGGTCTGGATTGATCCTGCAGCAGAGAGATGAGATTCATAGTCTATTCCCTCCTCATACTCGTCTGCTCCGGCTGAGGGTGCGTGTCTCTACATCTGGTCTAGATTGTCACTAATATTCCTAATGGAAACTGTTATACATAAGCACATTGCAGGACACATCTCTGGGGTGAACCATACAGGAAATCTCCAATCATAATCCCGGGACATTCCTCATAGATCCAGGCATCGGGACTGCTAATGAGGTATTACCAGAGTCCTTTCATGTTGCAGCTTCACAGGCTGTTACACTGTGCAGGAGCACTTCCCCCTCTCTCTGCTTGCTGTAATCTCACACAGCTGGAGGGGAGACAGTCTTTAATTAACTGCCAGAAATGCAGCATCTCACAGATATCATTCCTACCTGTCTCTATCAGTCCTGCTGTACACAAGTTCAGTTGCACCTAGACACGACCCTGTAACTTCTTCTCTAGTCCCGCCCCCTGCACTCTAGCCCCGCCCCCTGCATTGCAGGCCGAGCTCACACTCAATGACTTCCTGACGGAAAACACATCACATCCCATTGTGAGGAGAACTACAAGCTACAGACAGATAAGTTCCATATCCAGGGGAGGGAGCAACAAAAGATGTAGCAGGGCTGGCGAGTGTGATTGTGTGTTATATCCATCTCATGGATCTCATCAACTCTGATCGGTCTCATCTCTCTATGTGTCAGATAAAAGTGAATGTTCAGAAGGTAAATTAAAGTGTAGATAAACCCTGCACCCTGATAATCTAAGCACATTGTCAGCACACAGCATCTCACAGCACAGAGGGATCATGAAGTGTCTGCTGATCCAGCAGTTCTCTCCATACAATGTTATAGACAGTAGGAGGCGGCGTTGGGCTAAGTTCAGACCTGGCGCATGCGTTTTCATGTCGCGTCGGCCGTGTGCCAAACTTAACCCCGATTGCACTTCCAGCAGTGAAGCTGGAAACCGCATCGTAACACAAAACCGCTGGGACACCAGGTGTGAACGCAGCCCTAGGGTGACCCTGCGCCAGCGCTGTCCATGAGTCATGGACTCAGGACTTAGACTTTGGCTCAGACTCGCAATTGTATATGTAATCACCAACATCTGTATAACAGAGAGAAACCCGGAGTCCGGCAACGCGGAGATGTAACCCGGGAGCGGAGATGTAACCAGGCAGCGGAGATGTAACCAGGGAGCGGAGATGTAACCAGGGAGCGGAGATGTAACCAGGGAGCGGAGATGTAACCCGGGAGCGGAGATGTAACCCGGGAGCGGAGATGTAACCCGGGAGCGGAGATGTAACCAGGGAGCGGAGATGTAACCAGGCAGCGTAGATGTAACCAGGGAGCGGAGATGTAACCCGGGAGCGGAGATGTAACCCGGGAGCGGAGATGTAACCAGGGAGCGGAGATGTAACCAGGGAGCGGAGATGTAACCCGGGAGCGGAGATGTAACCAGGGAGCGGAGATGTAACCCGGGAGCGGAGATGTAACCCGGGAGCGGAGATGTAACCAGGGAGCGGCGATCAGTAACAGGAGGATTCCTCTTAGTTAATGACAGTAACTCTACACAGGGCTGTAAGCGAAGCTCAGAGCCGGGATGAGGTTTCGCTACCAGATCCTCCAGGTGTAATTATTCAGCTCCCGGGTCCCTGACATACAGACACGAGTCCTGAGGCTCCGATGATATGAGTTCTGTGGCCGCCAGGTAAGTGACGCCCTTATATTTATGGCTTATGGCTTTCTGAGCTACAGAAGCGGAGACACCGGCAGCTAAAGACGTAGCTGGAAATGGAAGCTGCAGATAAAGATCCAGTTCCCTTCTATTTCTTTAACTGTCTGTAAGTCCAGTTCTGTAGCTCACAGAACCACAAGTCTGAAAGATGAAATTCTTATCTTTACTATGAGACAAATGTTTCTATGTTACTATAGAACAGAAGAGGAGGCTTCCGAAGTGACTCTTCCCCTTCAGCCTCTAAACTTGACTCATCTCGTGAAAATTAAATGAGAATTTGCTTTACTTTGTAGGGAAGCAGATGAGATTTCCCTCTACCTGAGGATGCTGGGATAAAAAAGAACCTGTGTAGGACAATCTATGGAGAGCGCGGACAAGTGCACGCAGCGACCAGGAGTAGTAGGAGGATCCGGAGAGACTCCTGGGGCGTGGAGTAGCAGCACGGTGTAGCCTCAGCTCCGGCTTCTCCACACCCCAGGAGCCTCTTTCACATATTTGCAGATTAGGTGATAGAAGATTTATAAAAAAAAAAACTAAAACTAATTGCGATGCAGTTTTAACCGAACCCTTAGTGAAGCAGTTTGTGTAAATCAGGTTCCTGCCCTGTGTCCGCTAACAGCTGAGGGATAACGAGAAGCTGATAAAGTGTCTAATGACTTATCTCCTTACAGACTGGATAGTGTTATCTCTGCAGAGAGCTGAATCCCAGTAAATATTCTCTAGGTATGGAAAGAGTTAATCGTTATCCTCTTTATTTGTCTGGGGAGGACAGACCCCTGGAGGTGTTCAGATACACTGCTCACTACAGGAGAAAGAGCAGAAACAGGGAGCAGAGAAGGTATTTTACTCAATGATTATCACCTGCTTTTCATTGGACGCCAGTGATTGGCACCAGGTACGGCAGACGCCGTGTAGTGTCCGTGTCTGGGAGACGCTGCACAGTATCCAGAGCTCTCGGCTGCACTGTACCGCTCCAGCTGATGGAGGTGATGAGCCGAATACCCGAGCCTGTCCCAAGGGCAGGTCCTGCCTAGTTCTTGTGTGACTGGGGATATAGAGCAGAACCCTGCAAACACGATGGGGCAGATTTACTTACCCGGTCCATTCGCGATCCAGCGGCGCGTTCTCTGCGGTGGATTCGGGTCCGGCCGGGATTCACTAAGGTAGTTCCTCCGACGTCCACCAGGTGCGTGTCAAGTGACACGTTTTATATTTTAAATGCTGCGGTTTTTCCGGATCCGTCGGGTTTTCGTTCGACCACATCCCTCCATTTCCGTCGTGTGCACGCCAATGCCGGTGCGCCACAATCCGATCGCGTGCGCCAAAATCCCAGGGCAATGCAGGGAAAATCGTCGCATTTTAAACAGAAAAATTTGGGTAACCTGCCGGAAAAACGTGACTCGGGCCCTTAGTAAATGACCCCCGATGTCTCTATGTATGAATCTTCTAAATGAGAACTTCCAGGGGGAGGGGGAGAAGGGGGGGGGGGCGGTTTGCAGGTTACTTCAATCCTGGAAGACTGCAATAGAGAGCAGCCAAGGGGGACCCACTGTGCCCTGTGGCGGGTGGTCCGGCGATCACACAAAGTATTTCTTATTCTGTGGAAAGTGAAACATGTCCTTAAAGCAAACCTGTCGCTGAAAGTGACCCCACTAACTAAACATATCATATCACTGCTTTTATACAGCAGCACAACTATCCCTTTATTGTTCCTCTCCATGCTTGAAAAGTCCTGCTTGTATAGTTGACTCGCCATCCATGTAAATGACTCCATGTGATTCTGATCATCGTATTATCTTTGAGCTGTTCCCGGAATATTCATGTCCTTCCTACTCACCTCTGCCTCCAGCTCCACTCACCGAAGAGAATTCCGGAGGGAGGGGTGAGCTGATTTCTTTTTGGCCAATCACATACAGCCAGCGTCTCTCTCAACCCCCTCAGGAATTCTCTTCAGCGAGTCACACAGCCAGCGTGTGAATGATGTAGGAGAGCTGTATTGGCTTAGCTGAAGAGAAAGCAGGCGCATGTCAATGAGCGAGAGGGAAATGAATATGTATAGATGGATATACTGTGGAATCTTTCAGGTCTGGGGAGGAACAATATAGGGATAGTTGTGCTGCTGGATAATAGCAGCTTTGACAGTTATGTTTAGTTAGTGAGGGTTTTACTGACAGTTTCCCTTTAATGGAAAAATTCCTTAAAACTTGACGTATGAAGAGATTTTTCTGCGTTGTGTTTTTTCCCTCAGATCTCCCTCTGAGTTGAGCCTCTCCGATCTGCCCCGGTACCCTGCGGTTAGGACCTACATGTCGTCCTATGAAGTCAGCCGAATTGTGCAGAAGTGTCAAAAGGAGAGAGACGACGCGCTCCGGAGAGAGGAGTCGTCCAGGGACAAGCTGAAGCGTCTCGAGGTGTCTTCACGCACTCAGATCCAGGAACTGAAAGCCAAACTGAAGGAAGCGACCAGCGAGAACAAGAATCTCCACCGCACGGTGAAGAAGCTGAGAATAGACCTGGGCCTGGAAGGAAATCCCAGATTTAAAGGGAAGGTGACCAAGGATATCATCAGGGAGCTCCAGGTGCAGGAGGACCACTGCTCCCACCTGAAGGAGGACAACCACCTGCTCTCCGTGCAGCTCAGACAAATGCTCCCGGTGATGGTGAGGACCCAGGAGCAGAACGCCGAGCTGCAGAGCCAACTCCACCAGATGCAGAGCAAAGTGACCCATCTCTCCCAGCAGAACACCCAGCTTTCCCAGCAGCTGCAGGAAAGTCACAGGGAGAGAGAAGACCTGGAGAAGGTCCATCTGAGGCTGAAGAAATCCATCGAAGAGGCCAAGAGCGTCACCAGCCGCTCCGTCCAGACAACCACATCCATCCCCGTCACGTTACCCACCACCTACAAGAGGGTCCCCCGGGAGTCCGCCGGCTCGCAGGCCGCACACCTCGCATCAGAGAAGAGGAAAGCTTCATCGGGAATGAGTGACTCTCCACCAATGTCTGCCGGGAACACACAGAAAACTCACTGCAGGACTTTACGCAACCAATCCTGACAATCGTAGCTTCTGTAGGGGGAGGTCAAACTGCCCAACCAATCAGAGCTCAGCTCCCATCCTCCCTCAGCTGTTTATAAAGTGAGAGCTGAGCTCTGATTGGTTCCCATGGGAGACTAGAGCAGTTTGACCTCAGACACTTGTGATAAATCTCCCCCTGCGACAGTTTGGCGCTTATCCGGCTGTTACACTGCACACGAGCACGTACCCCCTTCCTCCGTCTGCTGTAATCTCACACGGTGGGAGGGGGAAATGCTCCTGCACAGTGTAACGGCCGGATAAGCTGCCCCCCCACCCCCCGATTCATCATGTTTGATTTTGATAATAATATTGATGACCTGCCCGAAAGATGATACCTAAATCTAAAACCCCGCGCCCCCAAATATCTGTACTGCAGCTGACAGGAAGTAGACAGCGCCGTCCTCTGTGTAGTGGCCGCATCCAGTCACTGCACCCCGGCTCCTGCAGTGACCGGGTCTGACCACTACACATGGAATGGCGCTGTTGGCTCCCTGAGCCCCTCTCTGTGTAAAAGCTGCTGAGAATATCTGAGCTGTGGGGGTACAGGCGGTTGGACCCCCAAAAATCTAATGTCAAGGTCCTATTCTATTGATTGGTTTTCAATGTTTTAAGCCCAAAAAAAACAGCTTAAAGTTTGCAAGAAAAAATAAAAGTGAGTTACACATCAGCGCAAATCTCTTCTACAGAATTGGGATTTCTGGGGGGGGGGTGCTGTAGGGACAGGGCCAGGAGTCTCCCACTCCATCAATCCACAGCAATAGAAATCACGTCTACGGTAACAGCCCTGAGATAAACGTCCTATACATCAAGTCCTCCCTCCATCGCAGCCCTACGCTGATCCCTACGCTGCTCCCTACAGCATCGCCTGTGCACCGGCCCGGGGGCGGCAGCTGCTGCAGAAATATTCCTGTTCAGAAAACTTCTGATGATTTGCCAAGAAAACGCGATGAGAATCTTCTCTCTGCGATTGTCCCACGATATCCAGCGACTGCGATGGTGGGAGGAGGACGCCGGGCGTTACACACACGAGATACAGACGCCAGGAGTTACACACACGAGATACAGACGCCGGGAGTTACACACACCAGATACAGACGCCGGGAGTTACACACACCAGAAGAGCCCCTCCGTGCTGTAGTCTTCACAGGCTGTGTTACACGGTGCACTGCAGGAGGTGACACCAGCTTGGCGCACGTTTAGCGAGTGACACAATTCTGTGAGTCGCCCCGCATTAATAAAAAAACTAAGACTAAGCAGTAAGAGCCGGTCCAGGGGCCCAGAACTGACGCAGACAGAATCATAGATCATAGATCAGGACAGATATCGGAACCCGGCGGGTTTCGTACCTTTGCGTGAGCTCGGTCAAAAGATAATCAGAAAATCGGCCACCGAGCTGAAATCCTGGACGAGCTTATTGAAATCGCTAAGCCTGAAGAAGACACGGGGGGGTATGTGCAGCTCCCGAATGTTGAGGACCAAGGGGCGCGGACCTGGCGACAAAAAACATCACAGAATCTCAGGAAGGGCGAATGTCATCAGCATCAGGGTGAGGGCACACATGGCGTTTGAAATGTTTTTTTTGGTCCGTTTTTAGCAATCTATTAAAAAACGCATGCGGTTTGACAGGTTTTTTCGAATTTGCGCAATTTTAACGGACAAAAACTGATGCGTTTTTTAACAGGAATTGCTTAAAAAACTGACCAAAACGGTTTCAAAACGCAGTGTGGCCATCACCCTAAGGTGCAATTTGGAAAACAGGGAACAAGTAATCTGCTTCTGTACATTCCCTTTTTTATAGACAAAGTTTCCAGTAACAAACAATAAAAAGGGACAACAATAAACTTTGTAATAAATCTAATCTTATAGAGAACCCGTCATCAGGTGTTACCCACCAACCAGGCAGCGGAGAATGTCGCTTGTATGTCAAAATCTCCCCGGAGTCAAATATGACTCTTCTCTGCCTATTTCACATGAGATGAGTCAAGTTTAGCGCCTTCCAGAGGTGTGTAACTTCAGATATGAGCTTGAAACATTTGGAGGAGAGTTTTTGCTTCAAAGAAGTAATTTAGAAAGGACATTTTCACCCCCGACCTCTAAGGGTTTTTCTCCTCCAGTTACTTTGTCTCTTCCCTCTCTTATCTTCTTTTCACTCTCAAATCCCTACCAGATTCCCTCTTGCTAGCAATATGAACACCTAGAAGGTGCGTGAGAGGGAGGGGGGCACAGGACCAGGTCTCCCCCACACAGCGCAGCAGATGTGGAGATTACCGGTCACACAACGCAGCAGCGTTAGTCCTCGTGTTCACCACCCCAGATTACTGACCTCTGCATCATGCGCCACAACTTCTACAGCATGACAAAAAAATGGAGCCCAATCCCGTGCGCCGGTATTCAATTACCCCGGCGACCACCTCGCAGATACACAGTAAACTGAACACCCAGTACAGACTGCACGAGTGTTCATAAACACTGGGCCAATGTCTTAAAGGAGGAAGCATGTCATGTCACTGTAATAGCCAATGGGGCATGGTTATCAGTAAAATGGTGTGTTACTATTGTATGTGGTCTATTCAGGGTGTACTCTCATGGTGACATGTGCCGTGTTATACTGTGTACTATTTCGGGTCTGTTCTAGGTCATGCTGCTGTTACATGTGCAGAGTGATAATGTAGTTGTACTATGTGTCAGGGTGTGTACTATGTGCAGTTTCCTGTTACTCTGTGCAGGGGTCTGTTGTACTTGTCAGGTGTGTACTAGGTGCAGGTGTACTATTGCGTGTGCCTGTGTGCATTGCATTGGTGTACTATGTGCAGGTCTGTGTACTATGTGCAGGTCCTGTTACTGTGCGTATATGTGCAGTGTTGTACTATGAGCATGGCGTTGTACACTGTGTCATGTCAGTGTCTTTTCGGTCTGTGTACTATGTGCATGCTGTGTACTATGTGCAGGGTCCTGTGTTTACTATGTTGCAGGGGGGTGTGTACTATGTGACAGTGCGGTCGTATATGTCAAGTGCTATGATGTGTCCTGGAGTGGTAGGTGACTATGGCGTGCTGGATATTGCAGGGTGTACGATGTGCAGGGTCTGTGTACATGTACGTGTCTGTTGTATCTTTGTGCAGGGTCCTGTGTACTATGTGCAGGGTCATCAGTGCGGTGTACTATGTGCAGTGTCCTGTGGTACTTATGTGCAGGGCGTGTACGGTGTGTGAAGTGTCCTGTTGTTACTATGTGCAGGGGCTCCTGTGTCTATGTGCCACAGGGTCATGGTGCTATTAGGGTGTGATGTGAGAGTCCTGTGTACGTAATGTGCAGGTTAAGTGCAGGACGTGTACTATCTGCATTGCCGTGTACTATTGCAGTGTCCCTGTGTACTATGTGCAGGTTGTGTACTATGTGCAGGGTCCTGTGTACTATGTGGCAGGTTCCTGTGTACATGATGGTGTGTAGGCAGTCCTGTTAATGTGTTAGGTCTGTGTACTTTGTGCAGGCTGGTGCTAGTCATGGCTGTTACTATGTGCCAGGAGTTGTACTAGTGCAGGATGTCTGTTACTATGTGCAGGGTAATTGCAGTCTGTGTACTATGTGCATGCTGGTACTATGTGCAGTCTGTGGTACTATGTGCTCCGTGTCCTGTGTACTATTTGAGTTGTACCATGTCCTCTTGGTACTATGTGCAGTGTCTCTGTCGGTCTGTTAACTATGTGCAGTTCTGGTACTTATGCAGTAGACTGTGTACTATTTGCAGGTGTCCTGTGTACTATGTGCCACTACTTTGTGCAGGGTCCTGGTACTATGTGGCAGTGTCCTTGTGGTACTATGTGCAGGGGGTGGTGTACTATGTGCAGTGTCGCGTGGGTGGATGTAGGGTGTACTATGTGTTCAGGGTCTGTGTACTATGTGCAGTGTCCCGTGTGTGCCTATATGTGCAGGGGGTGTACTATGGTGGCAGGGTCCTGGTACTAGGCAGTGTCCTGTGTTACTATGTGCAGTGTCCTGGTAATTATGTTGCAGGGCCTGTGTACTATTGGAGTGTTGTATATGTGCAGTGTCATGTGTACTTGTGCAGTGTGACTATGTGCAGTGTCCTATGTACTATGTGGAAGGGTGGTCACTGTGCTACTATGTGCAGGGTTTGTGGCCTTGTGTTAATATGTGCAGGGTCCTGTGTGCTATGTGCAGGTCCTGTGTACATTGTTGCGTGCCGGTGTGGCTATGTGTGGGGGGTCCTGTGTACTAGGTGCAGTGGGGTCCTGTGTACTATGTGCAGGGTTGTACTATGTTTGCAGGGTCCTGTGTACTATGTGCAGGATCCTGTGTTAACTATGTGCAGGGGCCGTGTACTATGTGCAGAGTTGTCCTGTGTACTATGTGCAGTGTGTTACTATGTTGCAGGGTCCTGTGTGCTATTGCAGGGTCCTGTGTGCTATGTGCTGGTCATGTGTTGCATGTGCGGGTCCTGTTGTCTATGTGCAGGGTCCTGTGTACTTTGGCTGTGGGTTACAATGTGAAGGGTCACTGTTTGTACTATGTGCAGGGTCCATGTGTATATGTGCTAGTGGTATATGTGCAGTGTCCGTGTACTATGTGCATGTTGTACTATGTGCAGGGGCCTGTGTACTATGTGCCAGGGGTCCTGTGTACTAGGTGCAGGTCTGTGTAAAACTAGGCAGGATTCAGGATGTGTACTATTGTGCCAGGGTACTGTTTGCTATGTGAGGGTCCTGTGCTGCTATGTGCGGGGTCCTGTGTACTATGTGCAGTGTTCCTGTGTACGATGTTGCAGGGGGTTGGGGGTGTAATATGTGCATGTTGTTGTACTTATGTGCGGCGTCCTGTTTGTACTAGTGCAGGGGGTGTACTATGTTGCAGGGGTGTACTATGTGACAGGGTCCTGTGTGACTATGTTGCAGTGTCCTGTGTACTATGTGCAGGGTCCTGTGACTATGTGCAGGTGTTGTGTACTATGTGCAGGGTCCTGGCTGGTACTATGTGCAGTGGTATATGTGCAGTGTCCTGTGTATATGTGCAGGGTCCGTGTTACTTATGTGCAGTGGTACCTATGTGCAGTGTCCTATGTACTATGTGCAGTGTCCTGTGTACTATGTTGCAGTGTCCGGTAATATGTTGCAGGGTCCTGTGGCTAGTGCGGGGTCCTATGTAACATGTGGCAGGGTCCTGTTAACCTATGTGCAGTGTCCTGTGTTAATATGTGCAGGTCCTGTGTACTATGTGCAAGCGTGTCCTATTGTACTATGTGCAGTGTCCCTGTGGACTATGTGCAGGGTCCTGGTGTGCTATGTGCCGGGCCTGTGTACTATGTGCCAGGGTCCTGTGTACTATGTGAAGTTGTGTACTATGTGCAGGGTTGTCCTGTGTACTATGTGCAGGGGTCCTTGTACTAGGTGCGGATGGTACTATGTGCAGGGTCCTGTGGCTATGTGCAAGGGTTCCTTGTGTACTATGTGCAGTGTTCCTGTTGTACTATGTGCAGGGTCCTGTGTACTATGTGCCAGTGTGTTACTATGTGCAGGCTCTGTGTGGCTATGGCAGGGTCGTGTGTACTATGTGCAGGGGTATACTATGTGCATCGTGTCCTGTGTACTATTGCAGGGTCCTGTTTGTACTCTGTGGCAGGGGTCTGTTTCTATGTG
The DNA here is from genome assembly GCA_019512145.1 of Engystomops pustulosus. Lineage (NCBI taxonomy): Eukaryota > Metazoa > Chordata > Amphibia > Anura > Leptodactylidae > Engystomops > Engystomops pustulosus. The sequence goes on along the minus strand of WNYA01000959.1, from coordinate 6,877 downwards.
CATGTCCCTTGTACTATGTGCAGTGTTTTTCCTTTGGTGTGTACTAGTTGTAGTGTCTGTGTACTATGTGCAGGGTCCTGTTGTTACCATGTGAAGGGGTCCTGTGTCATGTGCAGGGGTTGTATAATGTACAGGGTCCTGTGTATATGTGCAGTGTCCTGTGTGCTATGTGCAGGGTCCTGTGGTACTATGTGAAGTGTCCTGTGTACTATGTGCGTGTTCCTGCTGAAATGTGGCAGGGTCAGTGTACTTGTGCAGTGTCCTGTGTACTATGTGGCAGGGGTCCGTGTAACTATTGTTGCAGTGTGTACTATGGGCAGTGTCCTGTGTACTATGTGGCAAGGGGTCATGTGTACTATGTGCAGTGTGTTACTATGTGCAGGGTCCTTGTACGAGTGCAGGGTCCTCTGTTGGTGCAGGGCGCCGTCAGATTCAGGGATTTTCGGGTTGCCCATTCTCATGGAATCTGGCCGCCCCCCTTGGACCTGACCCGACAATTTTTTTTTTGTGCACCATTAACTGGGCGGTGCAACACAATTTGGGGACTCTGCCTGATAAATTGGTGTGGGGTCGACTGAGGGCCCGGACGATCCTCAGTGCAGAAATTGTGTCAAATAAAAGGGCCACGTGTGGGCGCGGACACGTCTTATACATGTACACGCAGGTTACCACGAGAAAGAACGCCAACGTCCGACAGAAATCTGAGACGGCGGTCTTAGTGAATGTGGGAAAGGATCTTGGGATTCTATAGCACATTAGGAAACAGTTCTGGTGTTCATATTAAAAGCAACGATCTTTTTTCCCTTGCTAATGATGATTATATCTTACGGATATCCGCCGATCAAATCCGGGTCCCGAGGTACAAGACCACACAAGACCAGAAGGACTGATGAATTGTTTCTAAGATAAGTCACCAAGTTGAGCGCGGGAAATCACCCTGACATCTGCATTGTAACTACCTGAGCGGCCTCCAAGATCCTACCTGAGGGCCGCGCCGTGACGCGGAGATTTGGAGTCACTTTAATATCACGTGTAGGACGTGTGTAAGGTGCATCCTATTATAATCATTGCCAGATATAAACATATAACAATGAGGGTGGGAAAACCGGCCCAAGATCCTTCCTATATCTAGGGGAAACAAACCAGAAGGGGTCGGCGGGCGGCAAGACCACGGTCCTCAGCATGTGGAGGTACAGGAGTGAGAACACTCACGGGGCCACGTGGACGGACGCTGCCATTGCCTTCATCTACCGTCACACGGCAGGTGCCAGGACAGGTGTAAAATACTGGAATATTTGTTCAGTTGTTGACAACCACTAGGAAGGGGCCTGAGGTCACAAGGGTGGTCACAGGAAAATGTATAGTTTCAATGGAAGATGAAAAACAAGGGCGCGGGGCACTTACTTTTATATAGAGCCACCGATCCTGCTTTTCCTTCTTTTAGATAACTCATTGATGCGCTTTATAGTATGGTAATAAGTCTGAAGAGCTCCCGTGGGTGTAACAGAGCCCTTCCGGGCTTCGGCATCACTGTCTAATGCCTACTCTTCCGTACTCCAGACATTACTTTCAGCTGTGAAAGGGTCACCGTTCCCTCTTCAAATCTGCGTATGGTCGGATTCTCACGCGCACCCACGCTGCTACTCAGCACAACTTTTAAATTGATGCTAATGTGACCAAAGTGCTCTGGGGAGGTAACCGAGCCCTTCGGTGTGCAGCTTCACCCGCTGTTAAAACACTGTGCACGAGCACTTCTACTTCTGAGCTAACAGGGTGCAGAGGGGAGCGTGTGACAACCTGTGACTGCGCAGCAGGGGGTACTTGTAACACCCCCTTGAGCCCACTGGCTCATTCGCATAAAATTATAAAAGTTGATATATTAGAAGGGAGGGAGGCCAAAGGATAAAAAGATATAAGCAGATCCCACCAGTCCGGGATCATGGCAATGTCCCGGGGCCTGGATCTATGCGGAATGTCCTGGTTATCAGGATGAGTCTGATGGGAGATTTCCTTTAAAGAGGATCAGATCCAAACTCTTTGCATACTACAATTGGCGCTGATCCACTGCATTCCTTCACTGTGGGTTATGTCAGCAGCCACTATGCTATTAGTCTCCCTACTATCATATGGGGGGGCTCTGGGTTGGAGCTGGGGCGAGTGCCGTCCAGGTGGACAGCAGAGATCCAAAAATAATAAAAGTCAGTGTTCAGCAAAGGTGACGGAAGGAGAATTAGGAGATAATGGAGGGTGTAAGGTCCTTGGGGCTTGTCATATGGGACATCACTTCCTCTTATGTGACATGTCGTCTCCTGTGGTCCGAGAACTGTGACCCCTGACCACCACTGCTGAAGCCCAGGGTCACCCAAGCCTGAGGGGGGGGGGGGGGGGTGCACAATCGCTGTTCTGTCCCTCCTCAGACTCACAGGGTGTCCCAGGTTTCCTGGAGAAACCCTTTAAATAAGACCCTAATCCGACTGTAGGACCTTACGGACCTCTGGTTTATGGTCCCATGGACCTTTCTTAAGTCTTTATCTGCCGTTTAATCCCCTTTTATACTCACGGCGAGGCATCAGAAGGAGGAGGAGGCTGGACCCGGCTGACGCTCCGGAAATCCCGGGAAACATTACATTTATGGGGGTCGGAGGGAAACCATTGTTAGTTATCGGGCTCTAAGGGAACCTGCCAGCAGCTGTATGTGTACAAAATGTGGGGACAGAGGATTTGCCCAGATCTGGGGGGG